>NW_020870081.1:597442-604942 GCF_003789085.1 Penaeus vannamei | reverse complement strand
ATCATAATAATGATGATAACTGAGTGAAGAATCCTTTGTTTAACCAGACCAAGGGAATGTGGTGTTGAACGTCTGCTGTCGATCTTTCTGGCACTGATGCCTACAGGAGCGACTCCACTCCTCTTCTGGCGGTTCCCTCAAAGGCTTCATCTGCATCGAAACTCTTCCTCGTTATTTACCTCCTGGTTTCTGGGGCGGAAGACTTTCTTACGAGATGCAAGAAATGCGTAAACTGCGATCTCTGTTCTGTGGGCGTTTACCTAGACGCCGTGAGATTTTTTTTTTTTCTTGGGAAAGGGGAAGGAAGAATCTACGTCTTTCTTACCCGCGTGTGTGTGTGTTTGTTGTTGTGTTTGTGTGTGTTTTTGTGGTGTGTGTGTGTGTGTGTGTGTGTGTGTGTGTGTGTGTGTGTATGTGTGTGTGCGTGTGGGTGTTTGTTGTGTGTGTGTTGTGGGTGTGTGTGTGTGTGTGTGTGTGTGTGTGTTTATGCGTGTGTGTTTGTGTGTGTGTGTGTTTGCATGTGTGTTTGTGCGTGTATGTTGTTTGTGGTGTGTGTTTATGTGTGTGTGTGTGTATGCGTTCGTAGGGGAATGTATACATACATAATCATACAGATGAAGAGAAACATTCATACATATATTCAGTCGTTCAATATATATGCATGCAGTCCGACTTGTGACTTATTGCAAGAACCGTTGGGTCTAGATGTCACTATTTCTAATTGCATATTTAGGAAACTTCCTCAGAATTGTGCAATAGTAATTTTTTGAGAACAAACGTTTCCTGAATATAAGTATGATGCAGTGTTATTTTCCAGTTATAACTCAGTTTCCTTAAACTGTTCTTCTCATATATTTGGAAATATAAATTGTAGAAATAACACAAAAAGTAGCAACCGCAATTTTTAAAAATCACGGGGGAGAAAAAAAAAAATAAAAATGACCAACATTCCCTGATGATTACCTCAAAGAACTCTAACCCTTAATAAAAAAAAAAAAAAAAAAAAAAAAATGAATGGCTCCTCATTTGATTCCATTATGCTTGCAACACAGGCAACATTCACGTCCACATAGATATGAAGCCAAGGGGAGGGAGCTGAGACAGAAATTCACCAAGTCAACAAGTCACTAGATATTTAATTAGTAAAGAAAATATGGGTAATTTTGGTAAAGGCTATGAAGATCTGAAGCCAGTGTGCGAATTCTGAATCGAGTAACCTGAAAATATGACGAAAATAAATGCATTGCCACTAAAATACTTTTGTTAACTATGGCTATGCTAGAAATTTATGCCTATGTTAATCTACATTCATATGAGAATCTATCAGGTACTCCTTGGAAATAAAACATAGGAAGAGGCTATTCGCGATATAAAAGTCTTTTTTTTTTTTTTTTTTTTTTTTTTGTTAATCAGTTTTTTCATTAAACAGTTTCTCGACAGTTCATTACTGGTTTTCCGCGAGAAGGATTACGTATTGCAGACACAATTACAAATATATTTCACTAATCGCTCTGCCTAACAATAACATTAGAGGAAAGGGAAGACGAAAAAAAAGAAAAAAAAGAAAGAAAAAAAAAAAATCGCAGAATCATCTTTTTTTCCTGAAATTCCCTTTTCGTCCGTTTCTTTTTGCTTCGTGACCAATTTCCGCCCGAATTTCCACCTCGCTTGGATTTCCACTCACTCGGCTGACTTCATATGGATTCATCCGGCGTCCGTGTGTCCTCGCTTTCCTCTCTTTTTGCTTCAAACGGCCTTTTCTCCCGTTTCTCTTTGATTCTTGTTCTGTCTCTATATACAACGTTCAGGGATATCTACATCGATGTCCATCCCTCTATCTGCCTTTCTATATATCTACCCATCTATACATGTTTATCTTTGTATATCTCTCTTGGTAAGGGGATAATAAAGGTAATGATAATAATAAAAACTAATCTAATTATTAAAAATAATTCCTGGTTGGATTCAGGATCTGTTCATAACTTTTTGAATTGTCCTGCTAAAAAAAACAACCTGCAAACAAACAAACTAACCAACGCTACCAAAAGCATAACCTCCTTGACGAAGCTGATAAACTAATAATAACCCAACTTTACTGCAATTTTTGGGGAGCATTTTCAACAATTAAACCTTATTAAACATCATGTAATTGAACGGCGGCGGGACATGTAAACTCATCTGAAGATAAACAGCTTCCTTTGTAATTTCTGTTTGAGTTCTTTGTAATTTCTGTTTGAGTTTCCAAGTTTGAGAAGTGTTTTGTGTACTTTCTATGATAGATGAATATATTGACCATCATTACCATCCTCAGCCTCGTCATTATCCCCACTATCACTCCTCGTTACGAATGCTTATCATTACGATACAGGACACTCGCTTAAAACTATTCAAGGCAGATGTATGCGTAGGCGTAGACTGAGCGAGTATTGGCAAGTTGTAACTCCATGGATTTGACAAGGGATTCGGGGATGAAGGGATTAGGACGAGGGTGGCAGGGGGAGAGGGGAAAGATTCGTGGGGATTAGAGAGGGAAGAGCGAAAGGAACGGGATGGGGTGGGGGAGGGATGGGGAAGGGGTGGGGAAGGGGAGGGGGAGGGGAAGGCTGGGTAAGGCTGGGAGGAGGGCGCGGTGAATAAAAAGCTGTGGAGCATGCGTGGGTTGGGGCCGAGGTGAATGAATGGGGTTGGAGGCGATGGAGGGGGATTGGGGAGCCCTAGTGGGAGGGAATCCGATGCGAATAGGGAGCAATTATGGAGGATTTCTGGGAATCAATGTGGGTTTGATTATGGCTGCAGCTGTGCTTTCTAACTCTCGCCTCCACACTCTGGCCGGCAATACTTTATATCCCTCAGTCTCCCCCTTTCTCACTCTCTGCCTGTCTGTCTGCTACCTGCCTGTCTGTCTCTGTCTCTCTTTGTCTGTATGTCTCTCTTTCTCTCTCTCCTCCTCCCTCTCTTTCTCACACATGCTCTCTCCCTTTTACTACCCTACAGTTACTCGCAAAAAGAGCCATCTAAAGGTAAAATGATGCAAAATATGAAACTCACCGACTACCACAGCTCTTTTCTGTCTATATCTCCTATATGTAGAGTGAACCAATATGCATATTCATGGATTTGATAGGCTGCGTATCAATAAATGGATCGAGTTAGGCACGAGCTAACGTGTCGAGTTAATGCCAACATGTTTGACCATTTTGCTCTATGGCAGATAAAAGAGTATTCATATTTGCACCTCCGCAGCATACGCACTGTTTTTTTTTCTATCTTTTCCAGGTGTTTTTAGCAACATTGTGATAAAAGAGCTCCAGGAAAAAATAGAGAATACGTGCAAGTTATGAATGCCCTTTAAACAACATCCGGAAGTGTGAACTGCTACCTTCCGGATGTTCGCCCCCCTTGTCACGGCCGGGAGAAGTGACACTTCAAGAAAAGAGAAGCGAACACCTCCCCAGGATAGGAACAGCCGGATAAATAGGGGACGTTCTCCATACCTCGGCAGAAGAAGTCCAGCTCTCATACAGTCACTTTGAAGCGAATAAACCCGAAAGCCGAGACCACTTTCATTACCGCCCGAAGCCCATCTCACGTGTCGTTGACATGCCCAATGCCCTTGATTATCACGAAGGCGAAGAGAGTCAAGAAGAAGCTGAGGCCAGATAAACCACCTCATGGAGGGGATCTGAGTCCTCTCTCTGTCTGTCTGTCTCTCTCTTTCTCTCTCTGTGTGTGTGTGTGTGTGTGTGTGTGTGTGTGTGTGTGTGTGTGTGTGTGTGTGTGTGTGTGTGTGTGTGTGTGTGTGTGTGTGCATATAGAATACTATACATACCAACCATAAAATATATGCACGTAGAACGTTTAGACCGACTATGAAAATACAATGAAAAACAACAAAACATGTATCATGTGCTACTGTTTGTCTACATTGCAAAAATATGAATTAATAGCCAAATCTCGTTAAGCTACAGAACACAACAGATGAGGGAGATAAATCCACTTTGATAATATTAAAGCCTATGTGTTATCGAACTGATGATCAGCCAATAACAATTTTTCTTTTAAAATTTAGGTTGATCTTTTGTCCAGCGAATTGGAAATTGTTTAACGAAACCCTGATTTACGGTGTACAGATATTGAAATATTAAATTCATTGAGTATTCATTTGAATTAAGTTATAGATATTCCTTAGTATGATACGCATATAATTAGTTGCTATTATTTATTGGTGTGTAAGATGACTAATTGTATATGCTCCCTCTCACTCATTCACTCTCGTGTATGTTGTGTACGTGTATAGCAAAATTGAGTATATCGCCGGTACTCTTTAACACTGCAACGGTACCACCATTATTTTTGGGTGCCACTGCAGGTACCGCCAGCAGTTTGGAGTCATTTTCCAAGCCGAAATATAGGTGGCATATTTTGGTATAAAAGCAACATTAAGTGACTATTTTCAGCTATCGACGTTTGGAGTGGAATGCAGCATTGCCAGTTTATTGTATTGCTATATATCATGCCTACGAGTTTGTCTAGATGGCACTTTTGTAATATTTAATGAAATTTATTATATATTAGATATTCCCTATAATACTGGAAAATACTCTCGATCTATTATTATTATTATTATTATTGTTATTGTTATTATTTTTAATTCATTTAGTTATTATTTTTTTTTGTAAACAAAGCGTACCAGTTAAGTGCTTGACAAGAAAGCGAGTGCTTTTGCCAATATTATTATTTACAAATCTATTAAATGTACTGTAAATGCATACACGCTTATGCGCTTAAATCATTACAAACGTTAAAACAAGCCACTAATCTGTATTCAGATACGGTACTCAAAATGTTATTCGGGTACCATACTTTATGACTGTCGGAGCATTGGGATTATTTCATTCATTGCACAGTTACCACCAGCGGCGACTCATCCCTGTATAAACCGCACTGTTACTGGTGTTTAACTGGACCGCTCGCCCGCCTCGGATGAGTCCACGTGAGTACAGGTTTATTTTTACGTCGAAATGTTATATTGTATAGGATTTATGCTCACTTCACTTCACAGGAAATGAAATAACGACTATATGTTGATGATAATGTGATAACAGGTTTCGAATTTAATTTAGAAATTCTATATTGAATATTAGATTTAGAGCTCACTGTCCCAACATCAATTCAGTTGTGTTAATCCGGATTGCACTGATAAATCCATTGAATCAAATTTGGAAAATATACATTTAGAATGAAACGACTTCATGTTTATTCTGTGGATGGACTGGATCAAGAGAACGCTCTAGACGGGAATTAGTCCTCCAACCTACAATTTACTCTGACCATAATAAACACAACACGTAATTTACTCTGACAGTCCACTAATGATACATAATAAACAACGCGTAATTTACTCTGACCATCCACTAATGATACAAAAATAACACAACACGTATTTACTTTGACATCCACTAATGATAAAACACACGTTATTTACTCTGACAGTCCACTAATGATACACACACGTAATTTACTCTGACATCACTAATGATTATGACAATCCACTAATACATAATAAACACAATACGTAATTTACTTTGACAATCCACTAATGATACAAAATAAACACAACACGTAATTTACTCTGACAATCCACTAATGATACATAATAAACACAACACGTAATTTACTCTAACCATCCACTAGTTGTAATTTACTCCAACCATCCACTAGCAATACATAACAAACACAACACACATTTTACTCTGCCCATCCACACATACAAACACAACACTTTACTCTGCCCATCCACTAATGATACATAAAAACACAAACACATTTTACTCTCATCCACTAGTGCACATTTTACTCTGCCCATCCACTAGTGATACATAATAAACACAACACGTAATTTACTCTGACCATCCACTTCCTCCAACCATCCACTAGCAATACAAAACAAACACAACACACATTTTACTCAGCCCATCCAACTAATGATACATAACGCTCACAACACGTATTTCTTAATCTCTCATCTCGGACTCCTCAAGAAAGACCTAGCTATCCTACGCCTTGGCTTCTTCAACGTGGACAGCCCTTGTCATGTGCTCGACCCGGATCTTCTCTGGGACTTCGGCTCTCTCTCCCCTCGGCCGTGTTGCTTGGCAGGGCTTAGCGTTCATTGTCTCCGCTGTTTATTCTCAAAATGTATTAATAGCTGGTGATGATGATGGGGATGGGGATGATGGTGGTGGTGATGTGATGATGATGGGAATGATTGGTGGTGGATGATGATAACAATGGTGATGATGATGAAGGGAATGTTGGTGGTGGTGATGATGATGATGATAACAATGGTGATGATGAGGGGAATGATAGTGGTGGTTATGATGATGATGATAAATGGTGATGATGATGGGATGATGGTGGAGATGATGATGATAACAATGGTGATGATGATGCTGAGGTGATTCACGATGACGATGGTGATGATGATTAACATGAAAAATACTACTAATACTAATATCATCATCATTATCATCATCATCATCGACATTATCATTATCCATCATCATCACCATATACGTTATTATTAATGTTCTGACATTTACTTCAATATACTTTTAATATCATATCATATCACCCTATAAATGGGATAACTTTTTCTCACGTTTATTTGTCTCCATTATTACATGATAAAACATATAATAAAACTGCAATTAAATTACCATTAATGTTAAAAGTTTATTACTTAAACTTTTCATAATGTGGATAAATCATGAATTCAACGATCACGGTTGCGTAAATGTATGATATACATTACAGTAATTAAGGAATTGCTTGAGTATTACCTCCTCTTATGCATAATATGTGTCAAGGGTCTTTAATATGGTGTTTTTGAGTCGCTCGGAACCTCTCATTTATATGTTGCCAGGTATTTTGGTATTTTTATTGTTGCTCCTTCTGTGAACTAAATTTTTTCTTTTTCTTTTTATTGTGTCTAATTATATGTTATGTTCATTATTTCTAAGTACTAATGATGGAGATACAATATAGCCTCTGAAACGTTTTTAATGATGGTGTCCACCGCAGCGCTGGTTCTTCTTTTCATTCTACGCCTACGGTTCCCGAGTGTAAAATAAACAACCGAAATTACACACACACACACACACACACACACACACACACACACACACACACACACACACACACACACACACACACACACACACACATTATATATATATATATATATATATATATATATATATATATATATATATATATATATATATATATATTATATATATATATATATATATATATATATATATATATATATATATATATATATATATATAGATAGATATATATAGATATGATATAGATATAGATATAGATACACACACACACACACACACACACACACACACACACACACACACACACACACACACACACACACACACACACGCTCGGAACAAATTTATGAAAACCGAGTCAGATCGT
>NW_020870081.1:584942-592442 GCF_003789085.1 Penaeus vannamei | reverse complement strand
ATATATATATATATATGCGATTTATACCTGTAAACAAACAAGCTCTAAAATCAAGAGAGATCTTGTATCTACAAGTATAAAAGCAGGATTATGGTAAAATAAAAGTTTACCTCACTTTCTCTCTTCTTTTCTTTTTTACAATCAAGCTGCCTTTATAATTCAAGATACACCTCTCTATAAACAATTCACATATTGGTGAAAATCGCCGACATTTCCACCTTTGAACTTCCCATTTCATGAGTATTGACTCGGCAAACCTCTATCGTACACTCAGCTGTATTAATTGCATTGGGCTTAACTATCTATGACCGTGAATATTGCCTCTATTGCAAGCATAAACGTACCATGTGATACAGTTCAATGTCTTGCTCATCCAAGCTTCTCCTGTTGTGATTATCATTGAATGTATGCCATGTTTATTATTCATGAGACAGAGAGCAGGTTGTCTCTCCGTGACTTCAACAACTGGATTCGCTTTTTTTGTGCTGTTGCTTCTCGTCAGATTTCCAGAAACGTGAGAAACGGGAAAATGTCTGGCTATTTGAAAATTAAATGATATTGTAAATATATTCCGGAAACACGCGTGCGCACAGAACACACACACACACAACACACACACACACACACACACACACACACACACACACACAACACACACACACACACACACACACATTATATATATATATATATATATATATATATATATATATATATATATATATATATATATATATATATATATATATATATATATATATATATATATATATATATATATATATATGTATGTATGTATGTGGGGTATATTTATGCATGTATGGTGGATATAGAAAGATGTACACTCACATACACACATCAACACACATCCACACAAACACTCCACACACACACAAACATATACAATTTTATATATATTATATATATATATATATAATATATATATATATATATATATATATATATATACCTATAAGATATATTATACATATATATATACATATATAATATATATATATATATATAGCTTAATATATATATATATATATATATATATATTTATAAGTATATATTATCATATAGCATATATATATATTAATATATATATATATTATATATATAACTATATATATAATACATATATATATATATATTATATATATATGTGTATATATGATATATAGTATAATTATATATATATATATATATATATAATTTATAATTATAATATATATATATATATATATATATATATATTATATAGCATAACATATATATACTATATAATATAATACATATAGTTATATTTATATACATACTATATTTATACACATATATATATATATGATATATATAGATATATATATATAATATATATATATATAGCTATACGTATATATATATATATATAACATATACATATATACCATTTATCATATATATATACATTATACACACATTTATGCATATATATTAATATACTATATACAATATATATATATATTATTATATTATATACACACAACACAACACACACACACACACACACACACACACACACACACAACAACACACATACACATTCCATAACACATATAATAATATATATAATATATATATATATATAGTACTTGAGTAATTTGATCTATATGAATATATGTATATATATTGATAATTAATATCTATATATTAACTATATATACATCTAATATCGTATAATCTCTCTATCTATCTATCTATCTATATATATATATATATACATAACATATATAATAGACATTACATATAATACATAATATATAACATATATATACAATATATATATATAATAATATAATATATAATATAATACATATTGATATATTATATTATATATATTATATAATATATAATATATATATAGTAAAATGTCGTTGTGCTGTGTGTGTGTGTGTGTGTGTGTGTGTGTGTGTGTGTGATTGTGTGTGTGTGTGGATATATAGATTAGAGCATATCGGTAATATATATGATTATATATACTATATATATATATATATATGACATATATACATATAATATATATATATAAGATTATAAAGTATATCAGTATATATATATATATATATAATATATATATACTACTACATATATATATATACATACTATATATAAATATATACAATATATATATATATATATTAACATATATCATTATATATATATATATAATATATTATATAATCTATATAATTATATACATATATATTTTATATATATATATCATATATACATATAAAATATATATATTAAAGATATAAGATATACAGTATTAATATATATAATATATATACTATTATATATATTATATATATATTATATATATATATTATATATATGTATACTATAATATATAAATATATATATATATACATAATATATAATATATATACATATATATATAGATTATATATATATATATGTAATATTATATAATGTACATAATACACCTATAACATATATACATATTATACATATATACATATAAACATAATATAATAAAGATATATAAGAATACATATATATATATATATATATATATATATTATATATATATACTATATATTATATTATATTATATAAAGTGAATATATATATATATATATATATATATATATATATATAACATACATATATATATATAATAGAATATATACTAGTATATACATAATATATATATATATACTATATATAGTATATAAGGCATTATATACATTATATATATATATATTATATATATATATTATATATATTATATAATATATATATATATATTATTATACTATATATATATATAATATATGCTTATATATATGCATAAATACGCATACATAAGCGCGCGCGCGCCAGCGAGCGCACAAGCATACAGACATAGTATCTTAGCATATATGAGACTCTGAATGGAAAAATGATTACTCTTTGTTACAAAGTTTCAAAAGTCTTTCAAATATTTGCGCCAAACTTTCCCCCAGATTGCATCAGTTCTCAGTGCTTTACTCGTAAATTCATGAGGATGACCGAGATGGCAAATCATATTTGTCCCTAGATTAATCTTTTTAGTTGCATCCATGAAGCAAACCTCAATTATTTGTGGAAAAAAAGCCACTTAATTATTGAAACTGTTCGATTCGACAATCACACAGTAATTCCCATAACCTCAAAGTAGGTGTCCAGGATTACGTACAATAAGCAACTCCAACAATCCCCTACAAGATCAAAAAGTAGTTCTTTAGTGATAGGGCAATTTAAGTCATGAATGAATATTATTGTTTCCTTGACTCAGCAACCCCTCGCAGTATTGTACGTGTTCTTTTGGACTTCATTGACAATATGGCCTTGTTGTAGAGCCATTCATTTGCCTATATCAGTAAAAACAGCTTAAACTTACAATATTTCGCCTGTTTTTTCATAGGGTGCAGGGAGATCGTTGTTGTAGACAAATGCACGAATGAAAAGATCTTCATAGTGTAAGAGATATTCTCAATATTACTTTGTTCTGTATTCTTTTCTGGCATCCTGCAGTTTCTTTTGCAGATGGCCATTGTTTGCCAGAAGTTTATCACTCTCCTTAGCTTCATTTCGGCCCTTCTTCAGTCTCTCTGTGTGGCTTAAAAGAGCGTAATCCTAACCTTATATTTTATCGCCAGTTGTGAATTGGCTGTTAGAACATGATCATCTTTGTATAGCACCCCCTCGATCATTGCTAGGATTTATTTCACAATGGCAATGTATAGAAAAAAAATCTATTTCGTCATGGATTACCCTATAAATTGATTTAATCATTTACATTATCATGTGAGTATAAAAGTTACCACTGGCTTAAAATAAAAGAGGAACCACGGGTCCGGCCACGAGTTTGCATTTGAGTGATCAGATAAGGTGATGATGAATTTATTTAAGAAATTCTTATGTGAACAATTATATACGAACTCATAGCTGCATGTACCTAGTTAACGATGACATGCCCACTGACTGTAAAATAACACTATACACCATATAGTATACTAAACCATACCACATGAAATAACACGCCTACCCTATGCTAGTCGTGTAATAATGACACTTGACACAGATTTAATAAGTATCCTCTATTCCCTAACCTATACTAACCTATTAAATAGGGCATAGAGTGTAGGTAAATTTACCCGTTACCGATGCACACTTACTATTTCACGTACCAATTCCCTTCCACGTTGCTTCCCAAATTCCAAACCCTTTCCTTTCCTATATCAACTCCATATTACTCCATTCTCACCTCCTTCGCTCCCATTCGCCTCAATTTACTGTCCACCCCCTAAAAAAACATCCCTTCCTATATTCTACGTAACTTCCCACACATTTTAATCAATTCCCCTTCCTCCCCTCTGATGATTTATAGGTTAATAAACTATAAATCATTTATATTGCTAACTTTCAAGTGATGGTAGTCGTCGTGCTGGCTAAGTACCCTTCATATTCATCGGATAACTTAGTGAAGGCAATGTCATGATTCACGTGTTCACAGTCTTGCTCGATTATCGTCTCTACATAATTTTAACCCTAAAGGACGGGTAGCGTAATGTTACGTCCAAGGTTCGAGCGGGAAGACTGGCACATCTTACGGTCAACATCTGGGTGATGAGAATCTTGGGATGAGCTTATTTTTAGATTCAATTACTACAAAAACATTGCCAAATATACCAGCATTTATTGTCCCCCAGATTGGATATGAGTGAGCAAACACGACATAGGTATTTTCCTACAGTATAAAGACTTCAAAGTAAAGTAACAGCATTAACTAACCAAATTAAAGAGAAGGAAATCGAACGGCGAATTTCCAACTCTTACAGTCGTACCATTTTTTCCCTGAGAGGAAAATCATCTCGAAGATTAATTTTCAGGTAAGAAAGTCATGTCCAGTCAACAACCATCGCACTAAAAACGAACTTTAAAAATTTAACTACTATTGACAGTGTTCCTGCTTCATGGTGCCCTTCTTGTAAGCCACCTATACATTTCCTTAGACTCTTCCTGGAATGGAGGTTAGTTATGCCTCCCGAGAATCGAATAGTGCAGTAAATTAGTGTTACGTCAACTTCCCTTATTTATTTTGCGCGATGATTTCCAATTAATTCCTCATCGAAGCTATGACATCTTACTATCTTTTAATCCTTTCTGTTTTGTTCTGTTCATTTGGTTCTTTCACTGTGGACAGCCAGAATATTCAGTCTTTCTGTTGACAGAGGTATATGCAATAGGAACAACGAAGGGAAGGACAAGAAAAGGGAACACGATATATACGAAGGCCTTTAGCTAATTCGCTTCGTCAGTGGGGGCATACATTCCCTGACGAAGCAATTAGTGAAGCATTATCTGTTCAGCATAAATTCCACACCAGAGGTATATATGCCTATATATGTATATATAGTATATATAATTATATATAAGTATATATATATATAGATTAATATATATATATAAGTAATATATATATATATATAGTTATATATATATATAGTATATATCTGATATTATAGGTAGTAATATATATACGTATATATATAGTACATAAGAAGGGAGAAAATAAAAGCAAAAATGAAGAACGAATGGAAGAATTCGTGCAATAACATGTGATGAAGTGAAGGAAATGCGAAACGATAGTTAAGAGAAAATTAAATGTGTGAACGGGAAAAATAATAAATACAAAAACAAACAAAAATGGCGACCCAGTGTATGCGAACGCGCCCTTGCCAGGTGGAGTGCAGGGCTGGAATTCTACGGAAATGCGTCTGCTAAACGGAGGCATAAGACAGACGGCTGGTGACGTCACTTCGGAATTTTTTATTTTTTCCGAAGGCCGTATTTTCGTTATTTCATATGACTACAGATGGTTTTGTGCAAAAGTGTTTAAAACAATATCGAGATATTCTATCAATGTTCAATATGAATTAAACTGAAAATCGCTAAACCATCCGGTATGAATTGATATAACGTGGCAGGACTGAACGTCATCGCCGGCGGAAATTTTCATCCGGTGTCACTTCAGCTGGGTCTTCTTGAGCTGGGGTATCACAATGGTAGAGCCACAGTCCCAGAGTGACTCTATACCTTCAGCACAACAGCATACTCAATATAAATGGACGTACACGTTTCAGATGCCAAGTTTACAGGTTCAATGTTGCATTTTCCTAAGTTATGCATCGAAGATATTTTCCATAAAGAGATGAGGGTACGTTTTATGTGTGTTGAATGCATGCAATATTGACCGGTCGGCGACGCAGAGAGAGTAGCAGCAGGTCGCAGCCTCCGCGTCTGTCGGGATGCTGACGAGAGCAGAGTGGTCCCCGTCGGCCACTGCGATGGGGTCCGCGCATCATCGGCGTAAGTGAATAGACGGACCTTTAATTGGAAAGAATAAGAGGGAACGTTACGTGCATGAAACCTTCTCGTAATTGGTGACTGAACGAATATTTACGGTGCTTTATTTTTAATTGTTTTTGTTCGGTTAGATAGACGGGATTTTGGGGTATTTATAGAGTGCTGTGTGTGTACGTGTGTGTCGGGCGCTCCTCCATATATATATTTACATATATACATAGATAATATAAATGTATATAATAATATTATATGTATATTATATATATATATATATATATATATATATATATATATATTATAATATATATATATTTATGTTTGTACATGTATATATATATATATATATATATATATATATATATATATATATATATATATATATATTATATATATATATGTTGTATATATATATATATAATATATATATATATATATATATATATATACTATATATATATATATATAATATATATATATATGTGTGTGTTGTGTGTATATATATATATATATATATATATTATATATATATATATATATATATTATATATATATATATTAATATATACATACATACATAATATATAATATAATATATAATATATATATATATATATATATATACAATATACACATACACACACACAACACACACACACACACACCACACACACACACACACACACACAACACAACACACATATATATAATATATATATATATATAATTATATATATCTATATATATATATGTATATGCATATATGGTATATAATATGTATATATATATTATATATATATATAATATAATATTATATATATATATAATATATATATATATGCATATATGTTATATTATATATATATATATATATATATATATAATATTATATATATATATATATATAATATATATATATATATATATATATTATATGTATTATATATATATATATATATATATATATATATATATATTCATATATATATATATGTACATACAAACATACATGCACACACACACACACACACACACACACACGCACACACACCACGCACACACACACACACACACACACACACACACACACACACACACACACACACCACA
>NW_020870081.1:566126-571126 GCF_003789085.1 Penaeus vannamei | reverse complement strand
ATATAAATCATCTATGACATAGTTAATCACTTACTTAAAAGTTACCGTATTGCTTTCTTATTCTTAATCATCTCGAGTATGCATATCTAGTAGAGCTCTAAAATTAGATAAGTGTACCCTACACATTACGGAGGTACATTTTCTTTGAACAACGAAGGTAAAATCAAAGAAAATTTTCAATTACATAAACTTGTATATAATAATATACAAAGAAGGCTCGCAAGGGTGTATGTGCGTGGTCTCTGTGTGTGTTTTGTGTGTGTGTGTGTTGTGTGTGTGCGTGTGTGTGTGTATGTGTGTTGTGTTATTCAAAGGGATATTCAGGGACTGAAAGAGGCAAGGAAACTAAGAGTGAAAAGTTAGTCCAGAAAAAGTAAAATTACCCCCCCCCCCCCATCATGCTAAAGTAAAGCGAAATAAGTTATTCAGAATATGAAACCCAGGATGAAATCCGTTAAATGCGCATTAAAAGCTGAACGAGGTTAAACCAGTGATTCCAACAGCACAGCCCTTTATAAGATTTGGCATAAAGTGATATTGATATAGAAAAAAAAAATATGTGCTAGGAATAGCTACTGTCCACTTCTCTTGTTTTTTTTTTTTTTTCTAATAAAAGATACCAGAATCATGAATTAGTTTACGAAGACTTAAAGCGTTTTAAGCAGGGAAAGTTCTTGCCTGAAATCTCAAGCGTTTTTCTTGCTAACTCAAGCATTTCGTTTGCTTTCTCAAGCGACCTCCGTAGATGGCTTGACTTGCGCTTGCTAAGTCAAGCGGTGTACCGTCACCATGGCAACAGCGTATTTCGTGTACCGTACTGGTCACAATCCTTCGAATGCGGGTGTTGGCCAAGAACTCCGGTTAATATATTTTCATAGATTTTTTTTTTTTCACGGTAACTGATTCTGTAATTTCCATAAAATCATATTCAAGGAAATTGAAATTAAAAACGAAAGGAGTTAATGGTGAAAAAAGTCTGAGAATTTCTAGCAACATCCATCTGTTGATATTGTATAAAGTGATTTGTTATATTTAACTTCATAAAATCGGATATATGAGAATGGGTAGGCCTATATTTTAGTCCAGGGATGTTCACTCGTTTTGATAACGCGTCAGAGTGTAAGGGTTGCCCATCTGAAGTGTGTCACTGTTTTAGAGGCACTATAATGAATATAGAAGAAAATATTGCGCTTTGTTAAGATGTTAGGGCAGATTTATTTACTTCTCTGCTTTCTGGATGTGGCGCTAGCTTGTCAGTTGTTTTGAAATGCGCGCTCAAACTGTTACCAAACGCCAATGAAATAAACTCCACCCTCAACCTATGCATAAGTTATCTGTCTCCGAGATTGTTGGTGCGAATACTTGTCTATTGCTTTTAAAACCCAAGTATGCATATGCTGTGTGTTATTTTGACATTTCTATGCTCTCCAAGAACTTTTATGAGTTGTACTCTATAGGACACTTCCACAAGTCTGGCATCACTGAACAAGGCTTGCCTGCCGTGGACGTTTCAAGCAGGGAACGGCACAGTTCTTGGCCTTTCTTGGCCTTGGCCTTAGCCTTCAAACGCTTTTTTTTTTTTTTTTTTTTTTTTTTTGGAATTATCACAAAACACATTATCTGCTACATAACAAAGTAAATATTCACCAAGACTGAAGACTGCATTTTCGTCTAAAAAGTAAAACAAATTAATAAATTATTCTAAACAACAAAACGTACTTAAAAGATAACATTAGGAATAATATTAACATAAATCAGTGTTCACAGAGTGATAACCTTCTATCACTAATCACTAATCACAATATATTTCACATGCTCTCTCTCTCTCTCTCTCTCTCTCTCTCTCTCTCTCTCTCTCTCTCTCTCTCTCTCTCTCTCTCTCTCTCTCTCTCTCTCTCTCTCTCTCTCTCTCTACCATAGTGCTCAACACGATTCTTTGCTTTATTACGACCAAAAAATCATGGGCACGTTTAGTGTTGTGTGACCAAATTAAGAAACTGTATAGCCCAGAAGAGATAGAAAATGCCGACAACATCATTCTATTTATATCAGACTCCAGGAAAACTAGAAACATCAATAAAGACATCAAAAGGATGATAAATTTCACAGTGCACACAATGATCGATCAGTGCCTAAAGAACGACAATTTAGTGTTTGCCACAACAACCACAGACATCCCCGCCACTGACTGGTCTCCGCCACCAGAGAAAACAAGTATCTCACCTTTTGTGAAAATCTTTCAAAAACAAAAACACCAAGGCATAGAAACACAGCATGAACTCTCTTTCAGCAATCAAGATCTCATTGAAAATAAAATTGACTTGCTGATCGGAATGTTCTCCGAGCAACAATCTGCTACAAACAGTTGATTAGTCAAGGAGTGACGTCTCTTCAGCCGCAGGAATGCGCAGAGGAAGCATCCGTCACAACAGCCTCGACCCCATCCCCTCACGCAACATCCGATCTCCCATCCCCTACCCACGATCAATCTGCCTATCAATCTTTCCCTTTCGCATCCCCTCCCCCTGCCAGAATGTCCTCAACCCACTCCGACCCCGCGAACCCGTGACCCTGCTGACGCGCCAGCCCCCCCCCCCCTCGTCCGGTGCCACGCAAGCGATCACCCAACAACGCTGAGACATCAACAACCGGCATGAGGAACGAAGCTTCTACACAAGTAACACCCTGAAGAAGCTACGGTAGAAACAGTAGAAGGAAAAACAAGCAAAGACATCTTCCACCAAATCGCCACTGGGAGGATGCCACGCACCACCACGTGCCTGGAGTACCTGCCCCCTCTACTACTCCACAAGCACCACAACTCGTCGTCAACAACTACGCAGAACGATCGGAAACACAACAACAAACAAACGTGCAGCCGCAGCCCCACCAAGACGAGGAAGGGTTCGTTCAAGTCAACAATAGAAAACAAAGAAGAAAAGCAAGAGAGGAACGCCACTCGTCAAAACCCCTGCAAGGTGCCGACCGTCCTCAGGTAGTGTACTTGTATATCACGAGTTGCCATCCGGACACAAACGAGGAAGATATTGAGGACTTCCTTGAAAATAAATTCAACATTATTTCCAATGTGAAAGCATTCAAAACGAAAATGACACACAATTATTACTCAAGCTTCACATTTACTACAAGAGGCAAGGATCTTTTCTTAGAATCCGACGTCTTTCCTGATAATGTAAAGGTGTTCCTAAATAGAAACAAGTACAAAGACGAGCAAGATGTTTGACGCTGTAAGTCCGGCGGTCAAAACACTAAGCACAATCAGAATTGAGCACATCCATGCACAGTCTCTCCTCGGACACTGAAGAAATGGAGAAATATCGATATCCTGTGTATTAGTGAAACGGCTTCACCAAGAAATATCAAGCAGTTTCATCAGCATTCCAAACTTTCATATTTACAGATGTGATGCAGGACGTGGAGGTGGAGTCTGCATATATGTGAGAGATACCCTTAAATCAAATAAGATCTCCTCTACAGCTGTAAATGATACAGCAGTAGAGGACATCTGGGTAACCGTACAAAGTAATATGCATCCTTCCATCCTCGTCGGCACAATCTATAGACACCCACATGCTACAGCAGAATCTTTTGAGTATCTTGAAAATATTTTCAGAGAAATGCCATTAAAAAGAAAACCCCTATTCATCCTAGGTGACTTAAATGACGATCTAAACAAATCAAATGCAAGGCTGACTGGGATGATTAATAAAAATAAATTAAAACCTGTAAACAAGCCTACAAGGATTACAGCAACTACCTCTTCTATATTAGATGTCATAATAACAAACAGACCCGATATTATTCTTCACACAGATGTTATCCCATGCCCAACTGCAGATCACGAGCTTTTAACCTCGATCTTAAATATAGGAAAACCAAAGCGACAACCAGTCACCAAAACTCGTGATCTAACCCATTACGATCCTAAATTACCATTAAAATAGATGACAACATCAAGAGAGCCATAAATGATAGAAATAATACTCACAAAGCTCTCAAGATAAACAGATCTGACACCACCCTTCAGGCTGAATATAAACACAAGAAAGGGAATGTGAAAACACTTATTCATAGTGTGAAAACGAATTATTTCAAAAGTAAGATCAATGAGTGCAGAAACGATTCTGCCGAAACATGGAAACTGGTCAAGACACTAGTGCCAAATAAGAAACAAAACACAGACATTTCCAAAAATTCCATAAATGATATAGAACACTTTAATAACTTTGCAGAAGTCGGTAGGCTCACTTACGAACAGACAACCGCCTCCACACATCTACGCAGCATAAATGAAACAAGGCCTAAAACAAACTTTTTCAGACCGCAACCAGGAGGAGTAGAAACAATTATATTAACTGTAAAACACTTAAGAAAAACAAATTCCGTAGGAGCTGATGGCATTGCACAGCGTTTCATAAATGATAGTCTACCAGCAATTGCATACTATTCATCATCATCATACATCATCCCATAGTCACCGGTGTCTATCCATCACTTTGGAAACATGATATCATAACACCTATTTACAAATCCGGTAATATCTAAAGTACTCGAGAAAATAGTCGCGAATTAATTAACAGCATTTTTGGAAGAGAATAACCTTATATCAAACACGCAACACGGGTTTAGAAGTAAATTATCAACCGAAACAGCGCTACTAAAAATCACAAACGAAATTTATAACATAGACAACAACCAGATAAATCTGCTCACTTTGTGTGCTTATCGAAGGCCTTTGACAGCGTCAGCCACGAAATACTTCTCAAACTAACAAATCACGGAATTGATAACATTTGGTTTAAAGATTACTTGTCCGCGTGAACTCAGTCAAAATTCATGAAAAAGTATCATCAAAGAAACGTTTCGTTCGGTGTTCCTCAAGGCTCCATCCTAGGCCCAATCTTATTCACTATTTTCATCAATGATCTGTCATCAATTGCAAAAACTGTCTTCTTGTTTAGTACGCTGATGACTCTCAT
>NW_020870081.1:556126-561126 GCF_003789085.1 Penaeus vannamei | reverse complement strand
AGTTATGTAACATCATTATTTATCATTATATTTTCATATACTATTAATTTCTTGATGGAGTCACATAAACTAAGACATAATAGACCGATTCGGCGTGACGTCACGAGTCAGAGTCGCCATTCCGCTTGGTGAAAACAAACCTGTCACTCGCAAATACCTCGTTATTAGCGCGAGCGAAAATGGCGTATGAATGATTCGATTCGAAGCGAAAAAGCTTTATCAGTCAAAACTAGAAACTGTGTAGCTACAAGATTGCTCATACCATCTGCCTGCCGAAATTCGGATTGACGATTGTATGAAATATTGAATATCCCGACATCTAAGACTATTTGATCAACACACCATGTAATAAAAATGATTTTATGATGACATAATTTGCTACATTAATCTATGATTTTTAACTATATAGGTTATTTTTCAGTGAAATCAGTGCCATTTCCTAAGATCAAATTTCTTCCTATTTACAAGATGTTTACACAAAGGAGAGAATGAAGTCACAGAAAGGCCTACAGGCACATTTTTTGTTTTCCTCAATAATTTGAGACAGGCCCTCTTCAGTTATTTCGTCTGCTGGACTGTTGACTTTTCAGACACAGAGGCAACAGGAAAATTTGGTTTCTTCTGAGTGCTTGGCATCTCCTTAGCTAGGCTTCTTTTCTTCCGATTTAAAAAAAATTGAACAGTACGAACTGCTTTCTTTTCATCTAAAGGACTGTGTTTAGGATAAAGTCTGGGTGGGTTGGATCTGGGGATGGTTTGCCTGTAAATTAAAATTATGATAAATCAATTCATTACAGAAAAATGTAAAATTGCTGTTGTGCTTTTTGGAGTGTATGACTGCTGCCAAAACCTAATGTCGGCAATGTTGACCTCATTTGGTCTTGGTAGATAGTGTAGATAGATAGAGTTTGAAAGTTATTATCTGTCTCTAGAATTTGAAAAGGTGTAAAATATTACCGTGTAATAAAGTGTTCTGAGCAGATTTAAACGGTTTCCACCAGGCGCCCAAAGACTCCCATCAGCGTTCATGCGTTTCATGGCTTGTACCCAGTGCTTCCATTTTTCAAGTTTCTTTTTGCAATCTGGGAATAAATGAAAGGTTAATCCTTTCTTTCCCATCATGTTGAGGTTTGAACAACTAACAGCAACACAGATCTTCGGCATTTTCAGACAAAGAAACTAGATTCTCAGAAATTTTATTGACTTTAAGCAAAGCACCGTGAGTTTTCGAATGAACAAGGGTTTGTTTTCACCAAGTGCTCATTGCTAGGGGCAGTTGCTAGACTTTACCAAATCAGTCTATACCACCATTATCTAATATATGTAGTATTATTTCAGTATACTGGCATTTGTGATGTAGCAATGTAGCCACATAAGCCATGGCATTACTATTAGGCAGTTCCTCTATGTTGACAGTTATTGTTAAGAGGAGGAATGACAACTGGTTAATCACATAGGTTATTTGAAAGCAACATTGTTGTTATTATGTAAAATGTATTTTTTAAAACTTTCTTATTTCGTATGTGCCTAATATAAGTTACATCTTTTTGCAGTTTGGAAAATGCCGTTTTGTTGGGGAATTTGAGAAGCTTAATCGTATAGGAGAAGGAACATATGGAGTAGTCTGTAAGTATGTCAGAAGAGTTCTACTAATTTAAAAACTGTGATGACTCAAATATGTAGGGGGGAAATTAGTAATAGTGGTGCAAAACCTGAGGAAACTAATGTGTCGTTTAATCAAGAGTTGGCTTTATTTCAGATAGGGCAAGGGATACCAAGACAAATGAAATTGTAGCATTAAAGAAGATGCGAATGGAGAAGGAGAAAGATGGAATGCCAATATCAGGACTGAGAGAGATTATGCTTCTGCAGTCTTGCAATCATCCAAACACTGTTTGCTTAAAGGAGGTTGTTGTTGGAAGGAGCTTAGAGAGGTACACCCATGTTATGAATCCATGTTTACATATTAACCCTTTGATGCTGGGAGTGCATGTATGCATATCCACTGGTTTATTTATTATATATTATTTGTTTTATTTTTTTCACATATATGGCACCACAAGTTGTCAAGGAGTTAATTACAAAGCCTGTCTGATGATGATAATTTTCTGGCTTCTGAATTGTTATTTAATACTATCTTGGGAAACATTCCAAATAGACAACTATTAGTTTTTAGAATAGTGTTAGTAATAACACAATCCATCATATCCATCTCTCATCATATTTTTTTGTAAGATCCAAATGTTATATTATATTTTTCAGCATATTCCTTGTGATGGAATACTGTGAACAGGATCTGGCCAGCTTGCTTGACAATATGCAAATACCATTTATGGAAGCACAAGTAAAATGCATTATGATACAGGTAAGTTATTTCTATTAGTATTATTTTATTATAATTCTCAAGTTTATTAGTAAATCACCCTTTGTAAAGCAAATTATTGATCACAGTTTTGTTAATCCTGTCATATTTATTATCTGTAAGATTGGAAACTTGAAATGTCTATAAGGGTTTGATATGTAATTATTTGTGTATGGGGCACTTGTTGCAGAGCTACAGCATTTGATTTGAGGATTTCAGTCATATATCTTGGTTGTCTTGTCTTACCTATCATGTCATGAAAAAATTTGGCTTGAGGAGCAGGTGACGTGAACAAGCCACGATGGAAAAATTTGGCTGTGGACCGAGGTGAACGGGAGCATTTTGCTGGACCACAATGACAGGAATGACTAGCCACAAGTGAACAAAGCTCTTGGAGGGTGATTAGACCCATTTGGCATATAGGAAGGGGTTTTTGCATTATTTCCATTGATAAAGGAGTGTGGAATGAATGTACCATCCATGAGCCATGACTGGAAGAGTGCTGGCTCCATGGAGGACGTTATTTCCATGCTCAGAATCCCATTCCTATAGCATCTGGATCCAATGATTTGAATAATGCACCCCAAAAATGGTAGAACTTCCCATTTTGTCTTATAATGAAAACTAAGTGGAAGGCTACGTTTCTTATTACATTCATACCGAAATGAAGTCCTATCATATCATGGTAGACCTCACACTAGGATAATATCTTCATGTCATGCATGTTTGAGCATACTCTGAATTGTACATGCCGAGTAGTTGTGTTCTTGTTTAGCCCTAGCTGCATTAGTTGAATACTTACCCCTCAAAACTAGGTTTAAATCCTCTATTTAACATCATTACCCACAGCCATGAGTATGGAGAGCAGGGTAATATAATGTTTCCAAAGCTTCTGATTTTTCTTCAGGTAGCTGACTCTGCATGCACTGTGATGCATTGATCAATATGACACTAGGTTCTCCCATCATGATTGGGTTAAATGTTCAGTTCTCTGTAAAAACACAAAATATGTTCACTTATTCATCAGCAAAGGTTTATTAGGGCGTAATGATGGAGAGCATAATATTGCCATATATTCGTATTTTTCCTTAGTCCTTCTGACTTGTTTCCCATTCTACTTTTCTTTGCAGGTTTTTAAAGGCTTGGCATATCTTCATCGCAAAGAGATTGTCCACAGAGATGTGAAAGTGTCAAACTTGCTTCTCACAAACCAGGGAACAATAAAAATAGGTATGACTTTAAGCTTCGGTTTTGGATCATTTTCATATGTAAAAACAAGGAAGATAAATTACCCAGCCAAGTGGTCATGGTTGTAGGGTCATATAACACAGGCAGTATGGTAAATAAGAATGAAAAAATATATTTATATATGATAATGATTTCCCAAACATGGGGTACTCTCAAGCATCCAATTTCACTTCTTAGAAGTGTATCTCTCACTTTTAAAGTACCAAAGAAAATGGCAGATTCTTTATTATTGCTTCACTAATAAAATAGGAAAATAGGGCAAAAGACAAAAATTGAGAAATATAAGTATATCATGCATAGAATTAACAATAGAACTAAAACCAAACAACTCAAGCTTATGGTACATATCAAGCTTGTGGGCAGGGAAAATAGAAAGGAGTTTTGAAACCCCCATTGGATAATATGACATTCATAATTGAAGCGCCATGCATAGCCTGTTTACCATAGAAATTTGCCCATGATTCAAGTATTATAGAGCTAAACAATTCAGATTAATGTTTCATTATTATAAGAGTCAAAAGGAAATGTATTGATTGTGAAGAATGGTTTGTGTCAGAATAAAAAAAGAGTTCACTGCAATGTTTGACTTTTTTTCTTCTGCAGCTGCTGCTGCTTCTGTTTCTTCCTCCTTTTCTTCTTTAAAATTAGGAAAGCAGAATGTTGAGTATCCATGATTTATGGAGGCTAAATTACGGCTTATATGTAAGATTCTTATGATTTCTTTGTTTTAGAAAGGATTTTCTATGAGCTTTCATCCTTTTCAGTAGTTATTTATTTCATTAAGTAAGACATTATTCTGTCATAATTCTTAGAGTTAGAACTTTGGATTATGACAGATATATAAGCAGTATATATATACTTTATTCTGCCATCTCAATATATTATTTGTATTCGTATGTATAGATGCAATTATAATATATTTATTTTTGTCCACAGCTGATTTTGGATTGGCACGTGAATTGGGGTATCCAATGTCACCAATGACCCCACAGGTTGTGACTCTGTGGTATCGTGCTCCTGAGCTGCTCTTCCAGGTGGGTCACGTTCTTGGTAATGGTTTGGGTCTGGGGTGAAGCAGTGCTTATGATGTTACTTTCTATATCTTCATCTTCTTTGTCTTCTCTTTTCTTCTACTCCTTAGTGCTTTTATTTTACTTTTTTCTTTTCTTTTCTTCCTTTTTTTTCTATCTCTTTTCTTTTTTTTTCTTTTTTTCTTTTTCTTCTTTTTCTTCTACTGCTTCTTTTCTTATTGTTATTAGTTTTTTTTTCTTCTTCTTCTTCTTCCTCTCATTTTCCTTTTTCCTCTTTGATGCAGTGTGGTTTGCATAAAGAATTTAGATTTTATAAATCATCTTTAGAAGTACACTTCCCTCCATGGGTATTAGCAAGT
>NW_020870081.1:548626-551126 GCF_003789085.1 Penaeus vannamei | reverse complement strand
CAAGCAAGTGCATGTGACTTTCAAGTTCATAATCAGTTTGTTAATATGTAAATTTCAGGAAGAGGGTAAATATATAGAATTGGAAAATAGTTTCTATTGCATTATACTACCTGTAGGATAAAATTTTACATAAACCTTTAGCTGCTACATTTCCAAAAGTACATCCATCTTGTACTGTTGAAATGGAACAGGTACTTAATTTTATTAAAGCTTGATGGAGAATTTTGTGTGTGTGTGTGTGTGTGTGTCTGTGTCTGTGTCTGTGTCTGTGTGTGTCTGTATACACACACCACACTCAGAATTGTATGTGTATATATATATATATATATATATATATATATATATATATATATATATATATATATATATATGTGTGTGTGTGTGTGTGTGTGTGTATGAAAATTAAAACAGCCACAATGAGAACTGAAAATAAATGTCATGTTTCGAACTCTTCATGAGTTCCTCTTCAGACAAATAATAGACGGAAATGGATACAAGGAGAGAATTTTGACATGTTTATATCGTAGGAGAAAAACAATAAGATCTGAATCAGATCTTAGGAGAAGATTCAAGTTCGAAGAGTCTGTGGAAGGCTCTAGTAACTAACTATGAGGTAAGATCATCCAACCCCGACTGGCCAGCACTCAAGTTAAAATTGGTCAATTTCCTAATTAGCAAGGCTCCAAGCATTTTTCTCTCATAAGAATTTGACGATTTATGAATTAATTTGGCACCTTTCCAATTCAATTGATGTCCGTCATGCAATTGAACAACACTGGCATTAGATTCAATGGCATAGCTAACATCCCGTCTATGCTCATTCATTCTGTTGTCAAAAGTCTACCCATTTCGCTTATGTAAAATTTCCGTCAGTCATTACAATGAATCGTGTATATATAAATATATATATATATATATATAATATAATATATATATATATATATATAATATATATATATATATATATATATATATATATATATATATATAATATATATATATATATATATATAATATAATATATATATATATATATATATATATATATATATATATAATATATATATATATATATATATATATATTATATATAATATATATATATACACACGGCGTATCAAGAGCACCGCTGGCTGCATTGTGCCTAACCAAAGTAGTACGTAATGTGTTCGGATATGTAAAAACAATGTCTATGCCAGCTCCTTTAAACATACGGCGTTTTTCACCGAGAGACGGGTTGTATGGAATTATTAAGAGATTATTGGCACTCTCCTGTTGCGTGTTACGGGAATGAGTATAAAATATCCATTTCGCAGATGAATGTGCCTGATTTAGGAAAAATAAGGATATCCTGATTTCGAAAATGCTTCAGAGATAACGCATAATATATATATATATATATATATATATAATATATATATATATATATATATATATATTATATATATATATATAATATAAATTATAATATATATATAATATATATATATATATAATATATATTATATATATATAATATATATATATATATATATAGACACACACACACCATCTAGATTCAATGAACTGAGGGTTAAGACAGTAGACCGAGCACCAAACATCACGGGGACCTCAATGCGACTTACAAAATTATCTACGTAACGTCAGGGTGATGAAATAAGCTTTTAAAGAATATATATAATGCAGTTAAAAGAGAAAAAGATAACGAAAATGAGGTACTTAGAGGAGTTGAAGAGTATGAAAAAGAGGGAGATGGAGACAGAGGCAGACAGCCGAATCCCACAGAAAGGAGTTAAGGCGAACCGTGAGATCGAAGAGGAAAGAGGCACAACATATCGATCTATATACTTATGAGCAGTGTTCATTGCAACAGATGAAAAGGCGTGGGTATTTTGACCGTGTGTGCATGCGTGCTAGCGTGTGTGTCAGAAATAGTGTGTGATTGTGTGTGCGAGCCTGTGTGTAATAGGTTATTATATGTATTGCATATATGTATACCATTTCACTCCATACTTCTTTATACGCATCATGAATATACACATATAGGCTACAGTTTGTACATTTATTATATATAACTACCTCTTACACTAGCTTATTTAGCTCTTTATTCACTAAATTGGCGCTCTATAATATCACCTTCTCCTAACTGGCCGCGTCACTTATTTCCTACTACCCCCTACTTCCTATGAAATGGAGGAACCACAGCTCCGTCTACTTCCCGCCTTTGTAAAGCAACGGTATGACTGGCACTGTAACCAAGTTATTTCTATACCAAATAACTGAAATATGTATGCTATTCTATGTATCTTTTGCTACATTCTATACAATTCATATAAATTTACATATTTGCCATATGTAAATACTGTATATTCACACACGCGCGCGCGCCTGTGTGTACGTGTGTGTGTGTGTGTGTGTATGTGTACATATATTTACATATATGTATATATATGTATGTTCATTGCTTTTTACCTGTTCATCCATCTCTTCCGGCCTCACT
>NW_020870081.1:538626-541126 GCF_003789085.1 Penaeus vannamei | reverse complement strand
TTCGTTTGTTAGAGTATACAGCTGAACGAGCGTCAATGTTTATGTGGTTACGACGTTGTAGTTTTGTTGTTATCGTACCGTTCATTTCAATTCTGCTATAGTATATTGGTATTTATATATCCCGAATTATATTACGTATATATATATAATATATATATATATATATATATAATATACGTATATATATATATATATATTAGTATAATATATATATATATATATGTATATATATATATATATATATATATATATATATATATATATATATATATATATTATATATATATATATATATATATATATATATATATTATATATTTATATATATTATATATTATTATATATATATATATATATATATATAATATATAATATAATATATATATATATTTATATATATATATATATATAATATATATATATATAATTATATTATATATATATATATAATATATACAATATATATATATATATATATATATATTATATACTATATATATAATATAATACTTGTATATATAATATATATATATAATATATATATATACTATATATATATATATATATATATATATATATTATATATATATATTATATATATATATATATATATATAATATATATATATATATATATATATATATATATATATATATATACTATAGTATATATATATATATATATATATGTGTGTGTGTGTGTGTGTGTGTGTGTGTGTGTGTGTGTGTGTGTGTGTGTGTGTGTGTGTGTGTGTGTGTGTGTGTGTGTGTGTGTGTGTGTGTGTGAGTGTGTGTGTGTATTCGGAACAGTCTAATGTCTTTTCTCACAAAACTGTCACGGTGTATTTATAAAGACAGAGAATAATAAAAGGGAAGTGAAAGAGAGAAAAGGGGAGCACAATGAGTATTGATTTCTTCCTCCGCAGGCTGACTGTGCTCGCTCCGCTCCCTGTCCGGCAGACGAACTTGTTGCTGAGATCAGCTGATCTCGGTGCCTGTGACCGTCAGTATCCCGGATGCCCGCTGTTTTCAACTTTTTTGTAAATAGAAAATATATATTGTAGATACGGTTAGTTTTAAAGTGAGTGAAACTGCAAATGTACACCTGTTTATGTTTATGTATTCTGTCTATGTACTCGTCTATGTTTACATGCGTGTCTGTATGAGGATTATAAAGAAATATTTTATTATGTTCGCTTTTTATGGTGTAATGGAAGGGCAAAATAATGTAAAGTGAATGTTACTAATATATATGGATTTAAATATTGTGTTTGAATCTAGATCCTTGGTTTTAATTCAGCGCCTCTCAAATGTACAATATGGTTTTTGATATTAAGCACTCTCCCTATCCCCCCCTTTCTCTCTCTCTCTCTCTCTCTCTCTCTCTCTCTCTCTCTCTCTCTCTCTCTCTCTCTCTCTCTCTCTCAGGCTTTGCTCTGGGCAGTGTCTTTGGTGGAAGAAGGTTACTGCCGTAGAGAGTTGAAAGGTGAACTGATGGGCTTCCATTCTAATAGATAAATTCACCCATGTCAGAATTTATACATATATACGTAGAGGTATCATGCTTTTGAAATTGATTTGAATAGTGGTCGCAAGAGTATGCGTGAGGATGTTATCATCAACATATTCTACATTATATTCGCAGACCTCGATCTGAAGATGCTTTCTAGGTTAAATAAGATATACCGTTTTGGTCTCTAACTGCAGCTGTCTGATGCTGATAGGCTAACCAGCACCATATTGAATAATGAACGGGTATTTTAAACAGGGTTGACGCTACAACCCCCACAAAAATGCGAAGAAGAAGAATTTTATAATTCTTGAAGAAGATAGAAGAATTCACCAATCGTTCTTTCAAAGAGAACCCAATGGGAATAACTATGCACAAATATTCTGATCAAAAAGGTATATGTAAATATTTCCTTAAACAAATATAAAAATCGCTTTTTAACAACACACTATATTTGATTATATAATACACTAATTTTGTTATAAAAATAATGTTGATAAAAGTCATTATGATAAAGTTATAAGAAATATTGGAAGATTCAAATTTGAGTTTCAAGATTGACATAGAAGATGTAACGTCGTTTAGGGTAAACTAAAGACTTTTAGATTACCAGGCATTCTACTTACTCAACGTGGGATTAATGCGTTTAGTTGACTGATATTTCAAAATTAAGACTGATTTAATATCATATAATGATGTTATGAAAATATACCACAGTTTAGGCGTATTTATTATAGTCAGCCTTATAAATGAGGCGACTATGTTTTTTTATTTTTTTATTATCCATTATTCATCTTGCTTGCCAATTCAGTTTGTCATATCTGTCTCCTAATATTTGATTTTTCTTTACTTAAGTCTTTGATAGTGTCCACTGACTATTAAAATGTAGGAATATTTTATACCTTTGAGAATTTACAATAAACAGCGCATAAGTCTACCAACTTTTTATAGTGAGGTTTTACTTAAGACTCTTTCAGTCCGTATTAAATAC
>NW_020870081.1:533626-536126 GCF_003789085.1 Penaeus vannamei | reverse complement strand
TTACATTTTAGGAATCAAAATGTTATGGGGGCAACTACTTGCCCTACCCCGAATATTAAGATATTAAGTAATAAATACAGTCATTTGCTGAAATATTTACCTTTATTTCTGTTCATCTCTTAGTTACCTCCCTATATTAAGATTAATATTAATTATCCACATTCATTTTTTTTCCATGAAAAGGATTTGAAGCACAAGTTATTATTAATTTTTTTTTTAATGTACCAATATATAGAAATGACAGCTCCATTTTGAATCTTAGAATTCCTGATAAAACCAGAATAAAAGACATATTGTTGATACCTTAATACATAGTCACGTGGAAAAAGAATTATAAATGAATAGCTCAGAGTGAATTTTTGGCAAGGAACAAAATAAAAAGCCAATGTTATATGCCAGAATCATATAGTCAAGGTCTACCTCAGACATGATCATTGGAGTTTTTACCTTTGAAACCTCTGGCAGTGACAAATGCTGGCTGTATTGCACTTTGGACATCAGCTATATATAATGATTCTTTTGTGACTCACCCAGTGAATTTTGAATTAAATCACTTTGGTGTGAATGAAAATTACCAAAAAAGAAAACAAGAAAATTTAGTTATAAGCTCATTACATATTGTGTCAAGACTTACGACTGATTGCCAACGAACTACAAACCTATGGAACAAAATCCCGGCTCATCCCACAATAATTTTGATAACAATAGGACATTGCCATTCAATTATTTTTATTTGAGAGTTATTTTGGTACACTAAATTTACAAAAAATGCTACCTCTTACATAATTACAGCAGGTCACTTCTCGTTTCCTTTTAAACTTCCAAATGTTTTTAAGGCAAAGAGATTGCTAGAAGTTATAAACATACTCTCACAAAAAATCCACAAGAAAAAACTTTCTTTTTTTCTGAAATACTTTATAATGAAATATTTCTTGGATTGAGATTTGTTAAGTAGGTTGGTGGGAGCTGCATGCATTCCTCAAGTTCCATTACAAATACGACTGCATTAGTTTCCAAAATGTCCAAATCCTGGAATCCCAAGGGAAAAGAATGCTGATGTTGTAGTCCTGCTACATATTTGATTATAAGAACTTCAATTCCTAAAAATGGTGGAAACGTCATACTAACCATAATCATTTTTTCTTTCATTTGTGATTTTTCTAATGCACCAAAACTTATTTTTCTATATAATAAAAGATGGCCAAATAAAATACTTTCATCTTAGGAATCACATATTTATTGACAAGTTTCAGGGAGAAAAAGCATATGTGAAAGATGTACAAAAATATATACTACGAAATTCACATCATTCACATAGTTGACTTACAGTATGTGTAGAAAACGGATCCTTTTTTTTCTCATTATCTGAAAAGACCGTCTTTTTCTTTAAACATTGCATTTCAAAACTGCTACATTCAGACACTATAAACTTACATAATATAGATTATCTGATCACAACACAATTTCTAAATAAATGGTTGCTGCTCATCAACGTCTTTTTTCTGACATGCAATGCTGACTTTCTGCTCAAGCAAAATCCCATTGTCAAAGAAAACATAGAATAAAATAAAATAAAATATCCCATGATGTCTTCTATCATGAACTCATCATGATCGCTATTCTTAAACGAATGCGAAGTCTACTAACTACTGTACAGAATTCTGTATTCACTGCTTGAATAAATTTCATGAATTCCCACTCCATTATTTCTCTTAAAAAGTATGGCTTTCACAAGTCGATTGTCACCAAGATGTTCAGATGGGCGTCCTCACAGCAGGCACTGTAAGTGACGATCTGATATATTGCAAACCCTATTCTAATTTGCTGACAATATCTCAACAATCACATGATTAATTTCTCCAAAAACTAGAACTTTATAATGCCCCAAATTTAGGTATAAATGACTATTAGTGTTTCAGTTAAACACTCCAGTTTTTGGGATGGTAGTAAATAAATAAGACATAGTATTACCTTTGTCTATGATTCATAATAGCATTAAAACACATGGTAAACTCTGTCATGCATTAACCTGTCTACATGTTATTATTCACAGCTTATCAACACATCTATTAATCAACATCATACAAACATTAAAACAATAAATGCCATTGTAGACATTACAACTATGAATACACATATGCATATTCAAAATCATACACATATGCATATATTACTTTTAAATGAAGATGTACATACAAACATTATATATCTGTAAGTATACATGGACTGTAGTGTCTTTATAGCATGGGTGTATGTGATGGGGTACGATAACATGTGCATGTATGTATAAAAATGTGTGTTCCTTTTTTATGTTTGCACTTATTGAAAAAATCATCTATAGTTCCCTATATAAACCCTGGGAAAAAGTAACAGCTTACACAACAAACCTGAGATGACTGATTACTGGAAGTTATCCCTCAGAGGCACTTGCTTTATCTAGCTTGGGCATACAAGAAGAAGGAGCACTTTTAGCTAAGGCCGTAGAATAGAGGTAGCAGGC
>NW_020870081.1:528508-531008 GCF_003789085.1 Penaeus vannamei | reverse complement strand
TATATATATATATATATATATATATATATATATATATATATATATCTGTGTGTGTGTGTGTGTTATAAATCTATTTGTTAGATGGACGCAATATTAAAACTGTTTTGACGCATCTACCTCTAAAATTCCATGACCACATAATTAATTCGGCTGTCAGGAAAAGACAATTACTTTGACGTCAACAGAGGCTCTCCCTCCTTAGTTCCTCTCTTAATCAGTCTTGTACAATATTATGTTTCGTAATCTCTCTTTATTTCTTACTCTCTCAGGTATTCAATCTATTCCTGACATTTATGATTTTTTTTGTCTTTTTTTTCTTCATTCTTTCATTTATCCATTCTTCCTTGAACTCTTTCTTTAGATCTCATCTGTTCATTCTCTCTCTCTCTGTTTGTCTATCTGTCTGTCTCCTCTCTCTCCCTCGCCACCCTCTCTCTCCCTCCCCCCCCCCCCCTCTCTCTCTCTTCTCTCTCTCTCTCTCTCTCTCTCTCTCTCTCTCTCTCTCTCTCTCTCTCTCTCTCTCTCTCTCTCTCACCTATCTATCTGTTTGGCTTGTCTCTTTATCTTTATCTCTCTCTTCTCTCCTCTCTCTCTCTCTCTCTCCTCCCTCTCTCTCTCTCTCTCCTCTCTATATCCATATATACATATAAGAGTAGCACTAGGAAATATAAATAAATATGACCACATCACACCACATATCAACACACTAAAATGGCTAAAAGTGCAACAGAAATACAACTATGACACATGCATTCTAATCCATAAAATTATACAGGGAATTTACCCACATTGGCTATTACCTATACGGACAACAGGTAACACAACGGGTGTCAAACAAGGTAAAAACAACTACCTATATCAAAAGATCAAAATACAGAAACCGGGGCAAGAAATATGCTAATCCGAGGACTGGCGACTTGGAACCAATTACCCGAAAATGTAAGAAATATTTCCAACCAAAAGACATTTAAAACAAAAGTGAAAGAACATCTACTGAAATATCAATGACATCAGGCGCATAAACATCAAGCCCAGCACGATATTTCAATCACATATGGTATTATTGTTATGTGTAATTTTGTTCCACAAGCATTGTATAATATCTATGTTCATAGCACCCTATTGCATTGTGTAAACACCTTATATGTAAAGAGAATACCCACTGTAATTAATGGAATAAAGTATTTGAATTTGAATTCTCTCTCCTCTCTCTCTCTTCTCTTCCTCTCTCTCTCTCTCTCTCTCTCTCTCCTCTCTCTCTCTCTCTCTCTCTCTCTCTCTCTCTCTCTCTCCTCATTCTCTCTCTCTCTCTCCCTCTCTCTCTGTCTCTCCCCTTGCTCTTCTCCTCTGCCTCATTCTGGCCACTGCTGAATCTTTTCAATGGTCTGGCTTAAACTAAAAGGATTCCAATACAAACATGCTCTGCTACTCTGCCGTCGTCGGTAAAACAAATTTGCTTTGGCAGTCAAACTAATCTCATGAAAAAGCTATACTGGGTCACACACACGTATATGAATTAATTAATGAATTAAACTGAACAGTAGACGAAATGTCAGCATCGACAAATTCGCCTGGTGTGATATCTGCAAGGCTTCTCGTCTGTCTATCTGTTTGTCTGTCTGTCTGTCTGTCTGTCTGTCTGTCTGTCTGTCTCTCTCTCTCTCTCTCTCTCTCTCTCTCTCTCTCTCTCTCTCCGAGTACTTAGCAAAATTAATCAGGAAAAGATCTTGACGAAGAGATTTCAGCAAGATAGAGTTGAAACTGCACAGTGTCCGACTAATAGTATTAATTTTTACTCGTTACCCTCAAGATAGGTTGTAAAAACGGCAATTAGATGTAGAGAGAGGGAAAGAAAGATGAAGGATGAGAGAAAAGAAAGAGAAGGGGAGTGAAGGGAATGTGATGGGGGAAGGAGAAGGAAAATGGAGATGACAAAAAGGAAAATAGAATGAGAGAGGAAAAGGGGGAGAGGGAGAAGGATGGAAGAGAAAGGACCAAAGAAAGGGTAGGGAAGAAGAGAGGAGAGAAAGGCGAAGAAGGAAACGCGGGAGAGGGACTGAAGAGGAAAGAAAGAGGAAGTGGAGTGCGAGCGGAAAGCACGAAGAGACAGAGAAAAGAGAGAAAAAAAAAAGTTAGATGAGAGGAGAAGAGATAAAAAAAAAAAAAAAAAAAAAAAACGAAGGAATAGAAGGGAAAAAAAACGTAAAGCAAAAGAAAGAAAAAAGTGAGAAAAGATAGAAGTGTGAATAGAAATGTCGAAAAAAAGACGATACGAACAGAAAACGAAGACAACGTCGAAAATTACAAGTATAACACAACAGACATAAACGAGAAGAGAAACACTAACAAAGGAAGGAAAGTCGACCCGCCACCGATTACACGTATGACGAACGAGCAAAAGCTGTCGAGTTCTTTGGCAGCTTTGTTTGAATGCAAAGAATCCCAGAAACATTTCGTTATTTTTTTGGCAAAGCTTTATTCTCGCTCTAGTTTGGTTTTT
>NW_020870081.1:513508-516008 GCF_003789085.1 Penaeus vannamei | reverse complement strand
TAATGCACTGACATTGTTTCGTGTATGTAGATATATGCCATTGTTAAGATTGATAGATACTATCATCAAATCCTGTGCAAACATGAATAGGATACGGTATACAATGGCGAATATAAACTAACCCATATACATATGTATATATATGTATATATACACATATCTATACATTATATCTACATATAATATGAATATATATATATATATATATATATATATATATATATTATATATATATATATATATATATATATATATATATATATATACAACCACACACGCACACATATTTATATGTATATACATATATGCATATATTTGCATATACATATATATATATATATATATATATAAATATATATATATATATAATATATATATATATAAATATATATATATATAATATATATATACATATATATACATATATATAATTATATGTGTGTGTGTGTGTGTGTGTGTGTGTGTGTGTGTGTGTGTGTGTGTGTGTGTGTGTGTGTGTGTGTGTTTATATATATATATATATATATATATATATATATATATATATATATATATATATATATATATATATATATTTATATATATGTATGTAAATATATGTGTACATATATATATACACATATATATTATATTATATATAATATACATATATATATATATATATATATATATATATATATATATATATAATATAATATGTACACATACATACATATGTGTGTGTGTGCCTGTGTATAGATACATACATATATATATACACATACATGCATACATACATACATGCATACATACATAAATACATACATTTATACATACATACATCTATACACACACGAAGAGAAGGAAAAGGAAGCCACCATATCGGTAGATATTTTTTTCTATGTTGAAACCTCGAAATATCACAACAGAAATACGCTTCATGCTGACATTCAACCTTCATTCCCCGCATGCCAGAATGATTAAACTCCGCTTTATTGTTGGCCATTGCCTTTGCATTGATGGGGAACGAGAATCACAATCATTTTAGGAAAATTTAAATATTACTTGATTCTTATTTCCGGCGATGATGATGACGATGACACGACGACTACGATGATGATGATTATGGTGATTATGGTGATGATGATGATGATGATGGTGATGGTTATGGTGATGTTGAGAGGAGGAGGAGGATGGTGATGATGAGAGGAGGGGGAGTATAATCCTGATGATGATGAGATAGAGGATAATGACGATGACAGTTGTGGTGAAGAAGATAATGGAAATGGGGATGATCTATAGACATTACACTGCAAGCATCTCTTTCCTTTGGTCGACAGTCGTTAACGCCACCTCTTGTTCATATAAACTGGAGTTCATCAATATGATATTATCTTAGTGGCTTACCTTCTCCTCTTTCCCTTTCCACCTTTCCATTTACTATTGAACTCTATCAATGGCTTACGCGCAATTCATCAAATACTAAACCGTCAAGCTAAATGATATAAGCGCTCGTAGTTCCTCACAGAAATACGCACTCATACAAATTACAATGTTGTTTTACGATGAAGATTCGGACATCAGGTAACGATGAAGGTAATAAAAAACAATGGGCGTTGCAGGTATATTTGAAATTGGAATTAAAGTAGTTGGGCATTTATTCCCACTGGGCCCGGATGGCAAAAGCATGCCATGTCCCCTGTAATTTTTAATCATGTTTACACAGAAATGGCTCCACAAGTGCTGAGCCACCGAGAGATTAACCATTCGTCCTATCTCACCAGTTTATCATTTCCCTTGACTTTCTGAGATTCATTTGTATTATTTTATTAGTTTAAATTTTATTAGTATTTAAAGAACATTATGATAATCATGACATTTATAATAATAACTTTCGATAGTGATTGCACAAAAAATAGCAAATCTGGTGCGGTCAATAGGACATGCTAGTTAACTCCTTGGTGGTTCACTTCTTGCTCAGCTGCATGGTTTGTATTGACTTAATGAACAAGACATGAGACTGCTAGTAGTATTTCACCTTTCTTGAATTATTGCTTATCTAACCCATTGTTATACTGTGCACAATGGGGACGTGGGGACAAATATTAACTTAATTCGTCGCCAGGCGTAAGAGATGCGTTGAAACTGTCCCACACCTCAATCTATGCATGGCGCTTCAGGAATTGTTTTCAGAGCGTGCATGTAATCGAGCGACTTCTCTCTCTCCGTCTGTCAGTCTCTGTCGTTCTCTCTCCTTTCCTCCTATTCTTTCCCCCTTTCTCTCTATATTTCATTCTACCTCTCCCTTCGCTCCGTCCCTTTTCCTCCTCCTTTCTCCTCAGTTAACGGTTGACATGCCTGCTTCATGCTGTATGTTTTGGAAGCATTTACGAGTGGTTTAAGTTCACAAATGTCTCCCAATATCACCCATGTCTAAATGAAGCTGTATTAATCCCCCAAACACTATATTTGGCTGTAGTGATTCTGTCTGGAGTTGTACTGAAGTTTTAATATCGACCAC
>NW_020870081.1:506008-508508 GCF_003789085.1 Penaeus vannamei | reverse complement strand
GCATATATATACATATAAATATCATGTTAGGAATTTTTTATACACAAAATTATCATACTAATTTTATTCAATATCTGTATCATTGTCATATTACTGAGTTTGTGCGTGGATGTGTATGTGTTTATATATATATATATAATATATATATATATATATATATATATATATATATATATATATATATATATATATATATATATATATATATATATATATATATATATAATATATATATATATATATATTATATATATATATATATATATATATAGGTTGACAGATAGACACATGAATCTAGATACATATATATATATATATATATATATATATATATATATATATATATATATATATATATATATGTATGTATGTATATATATACGTATATCTATCTATCTCTATCTATATATTGTGTGCATGTGTGAGTACACATATATACACATATTTATTTTGGTGCTCCTATGTCAAGATCAATCTCTTTCTAGTTATTAGGTGTTGTGTCTCACCAGTTGAATCTGTCTTTAACTGATAATCAGTAAAGTAAAAAATTATGTACTACTGAATTTCATGTCATTTCGTCATACTTACACAAGGCTTCCTATAAATCACTAGAATCATGTCTGTGCAAAATGAATCACGTTATAGGCTGAACAGCGGTCGGCCCTAACGAAAATTTACTGTATTTCCTCTGCCTAATGAAATGAGCTAAGTGCAAAACGAAATCTATTTGATGACATGCTTTTTATGAGTGCATGTCGTTTTTTTCTAGGTATGCAAATGACTTACATAACACACTTTTTGTTTCCTTCTTCTGTTTTGTTTTTTTAATAATTTGTTTAATTTTTTATTGATTGTTGTTTTAATATAAACACACAAATACACAAAAACCTGCGCAGACACGAGCATATTGCGATATAGTTGCAAAACATAACACAGAAAATTATATATTTTTTCCTTCTTTAGTGCAATTCTATTTATCATGTTAGTGAAAGATGTGTTCTTCCACTTCATAGCATTTTAAAATTACAATGAGCGCAACATGGTAGTAACAATTTTTCAGTCATTATTTTCAGGAATCATTGTGTTATCATCTGTCATACACTGGAAGTAGGTCATGTGTTGTGAGAGAAGACTGAATATATTTTAGTGGAAATGACTCGTGCCACACTTCATGTAAAGCAAAACAGTGTAATTTGAGATAAGTAGATTTGAAGGAGTAAGAGCTAATATGGAAGAAACTAAGGAGTAACAGAGATGAGGAAATGATAAATAGATATAGAGAGGGGAAAGGAGAAGAAAGGAGAAAAAATCTAGACTGTAATTCGACTAAGCTTTATTGTATATAGAATGGAACGGAAATAATTACATTCTTTTAAGTGTTCGAAGTAAAGTTGATATCCCTATGTGCTTCGTATTTTGTAATTACTAGTTATGAATGCAACAAGAGGTTCAGGATATTGGTGCCAATCGCGTCAGAGCAAAAGGGGTAAACAATACATAAAAAGGAATAATAATTGTAAGTCAGTTTTCACCCAAAATCAATGTATTTATTTGTTATCCTGAATAAGTGATAGTGGCGGGGACAACTAAGAACCGTAGCCCCTGCATATTTTAAGCTCAGCCTCGTCTACGGGCAGCAAACACACACTACATATGTTGTGGCAATATGGTGCTTGATTCAGTGTTGTTACTCAAGATACGTCGAAAGTGTAAATCGCATCTTTTAATTTCAGGTCAAATCGAATCCTTGAATCATTTTGGTGCGTAAACTTCGAGCGAGATAAAGTAGACACCTTATATGCATGGATAGTTTATACAACAGTATTTCTTATACAATATTCTGTGTTCTTTTATTTCCTAACTGAATTTCATAGATGCAAAGCGTATTGGGCTTTAGGCGATTGATCGATTCCATGCGCTGTTAGCCTTGTGAATTTTCTTCTCACTTTGACCCTCACGAAAATTGACGTGCAATGACCTTTTGTGGCGTTCCATTCCTCCGTCCTTCTGATATGTATGTATTTTTCTTCTTGCTTGCGGGGAATATCTTAAGATAGTTAACCGTATTTGCTTCCAACATGTATCTTATTTATCTAATTTGAAAAACAGTATTATTCTTGTATCTTGATTTATACGTAATATTTTTTTTTCTGTTTATGCGTCGTGATCCGGGGCGACCTCCACGCTTTGTGGCGGAGATTGACCCATATGCTGATCAGCTGAGGTCATTTCTTCGTCACCCATATCCCTCAAAGTAACATGACTTACTCCATCGGCGGTGTGGATGTGATAAGACTTCAAAGCAAAAGATGTGTATTTTTTCTTTTCTTTACGGAGGTGAAACAAAGCAGTGGATGCAACATATGACATATAATTATGAATATAAAACAGACCTCTAACTAAGCATCTATCAGTCACCATTGCCATAAGGACCATATAATGTTTTTTTATTGCAGAATCGTCGAATCACCAACATACAGTGTGCAAATGCGCAACAGAA
>NW_020870081.1:496008-501008 GCF_003789085.1 Penaeus vannamei | reverse complement strand
GACAACGTAAGAAACAGAAATAATTCCAGTTTTTTCGAACCGACAATGAGTCCAAAGAACAGTAAACACTCTCATATGAAATGATTTTCATAAAAAAAGAGCAGATCTAAATATATCAGTAAAAGAGGAACATCACTTCAAAGAATCCGTCCCTTTTTTAGACTTTAACAGCGTTTTACTTTTTCATTCCTGCCTGAAAAGACCCTTTCGTTATATGGCAATGTAGGAGGGCAGATGAAAGGAGAATGGCTATGTTGATACTGAGAGAGTGAGAGAATGAATATGGGTGTACGAGATACATGTATAGAGAGGGAGTATGTGTGTGTGTGTGTGTGTGTGTGTGTGTGTGTGTGTGTGTGTGTGTGTGTGTGTGTGTGTGTGTGTGTGTGTGTGTGAGAGAGAGAGAGAGAGAGAGAGAGAGAGAGAGAGAGAGAGAAAGAAAAGAGAGAGAGAGAGAGAGAGAGAGAGAGAGAGAGAGAGAGAGAGAGAGAGAGAGAGAGAGAGAGAGAGAGAGAGAGAGACTGTAAGACTGTATGAATGAATGTGACTATGTTTGTGTGATTATTCAGCCACCTAAAGGTTATCAAACAGGGATTTTATCTGGTAACACTAGTGCATTCCAGTAAATCAATATAATCCCTTTAGTTAAGAAAACAATGAAAAAGAAAAATTAGTCACTTATATCTTAATACTTAAAATAAAATGCACGAGAATGCACTACAGTTTTCACTCACTAAAGGATAAATGCGTAATTGAAATATATTACCAAAGAAAAAACAAAATAATAATAATGAAATGAAATCAAAATTAACACATATACGATATAACTTTGAATCCCATTTTGACGAGATAATTCACACACAGGAAGAGTGAAAAATAACACAATCCATACATGTTTATTTCTCTCTCTTTTTCAGTCATGAAGCATCTATGTAATATAATCAAGGTCTATGGAATTTGGATGTAATTGGGGGCCGTCTACATTTTGAAAAAAACGCCATATTCTCCCGCCCAGACATAAAGCGCGGAAAAAAAGGATAACATACCCTCTCAAAAGTATGCCTACTAAAAAAAAAAAAAAAAAAAAAAAAAAAAAAAAAAAAAAAAAAAAAAAAAAAAAAAAAATTACCCCACAGTGACATTATTTTCCCCTTCCCTCCTTCCTTTTCTATGATATTAAAGCATCGATAACAATTCAGGACTGTAGCTAACTAGAAGACGTGAAAGTAGCACTTATCAACTAATCTTTCATAGCAATTTCATGAAATATTATCTTATATGCTACTCAGCCGTTGCATTGTTAATTAAGGAAGAACAAATGAATATGAGAAACAGTTATTTTCGTTTTTCAGGCGAATAAACATTTAGGTTATATGGTAATTGTAAATGTTATGGAAAGAGAAAGAAAATATAAGCTAAAGGCTTCTGCATATATTTTATTTATCTATTTGTATTATAATAATTAATAATAATCGTTTTAGAACGTTCATCCTTTAGCGGTTAAAAAATAAAAGATAAAAAATCTGCTTTTTCACATGCTTTCTTGTACATTTCATTAAAAAAAAATCAGAAATGACTTTATTTGCTTAAATCTTTTGTAACATTATTTATTTAACAAGGAGGTTTACAGACTTTAATTTAAATGCATTACAATATTACCAAATAAAGTCCCACCTCGATAATTTTAGGTTGGCCGCAAACTTATTCGACTAGCTCTATTGTGAGTAAGGATTATTACAACTCCTATTAGTGCTGCTGTGGATGCTGTAACTATGATTATAAGCACTATGATACTAAGCTTACTTTTACTACTATTACAATTCCACAGACGTACTCATATAGTGTTTTGGTTAATGTTACAAGATTTTATTAATATTACCACAATTACTACACTAAATCTGTTAATAACAGAAAGTACTCTAATGCATTAATTGCTTCACGATTTTTAGACGTACTTTTTGATAAACGCCTTACATGATATTTATGAAGTTACATTTCTTTTTACATTTGTTTATTTATTTCCTTTTTTATAAACCATTAAACAGTGAAGAGAAAAAATATTACTCTGTGTAATTTTTATTACTGGTAATCGGTGGTACAGTAGGATAAATGGGATTACGTATGTCATTATGCAAATTTCAAATGTAATTATATGTGTGATTTATATCAACAAGCTTTACAACAACAATTTCAAAACTTTCCAGAATAACAGTGGCTACGTTTTTGTGGGTACTGGATCTATCTTAAATGTCATTTTTACCGTTGTTATTGCTCTCATTATCTTCAACATGAATATAATAGGTGTCACTACTATTTCATTATTGTCATTATAAGTATTAATAGCTACAATAGTAGTATTAGTACTAGTATTAATAGTAGTAACAACAATAGTAGTAGTTTCCGTTGCAGATATATAGTAGACTTACTATTATCATCATTATTCTTATAATTATTGCTATTGTTATTACATTGTTATTACCATGACGATGATGATTATCATTTTCAATATCACCATTATTATCATCGCTTTTCTTTACTGTTTTTATCATCATTAGGAGTAGTAGTAGTAGTAGTAATGATTTTCTTTTCCCATTAAATGTATTACCTCCGCCAAAAAGGTAATATTATTAATAGCGTTGGTTAGTTTGTTGGTTATTTGGTTAGCAGGATAACTCAAAAATGTTATTAATAGATTATATGACTTTTTTTCCAGAGGTTAGCTTAGCCTAACTTAGTTGACATTAAATTCCTTTCTCCCTTTTCCTCCCTTCATTCTCCCCTTTTCTTTAAATTTCCATTCTCCCTCTTCCTCCCTTTCTTTCCCCTTTCCTCCACTTCTCCTCTTTCCTTTCCCCTTCTTTTCTTCCTCTTCCTCTTCCCCCTTTCTTCTCCCCATTCTTTCCTTTCCTTCTCCCTTCCCTTTCTTCTCCCCTTTCTTTCTTTTTCTTCTCCCTCTTCCTCCCTCTCTTCTCCCCATTTCTTTCCCTTTCCTTTCCCTCTTCTCTCCTTTCTTTCCCCCATTTATTTCCCTTTCTTTTCTCCCTTTTCTTCTCCTTTCTTCCTTTCTTCCTCCCTTCTCCCTTTCTCCTCTTCCTCCCTTTCTTCCCTCTCCCCTTTTACTTCCCCTCTCGATTATTCATGTATATTATGTGCATAAATTAACGGTCTAACTACTCTAATGTAGTGTCCTTTGAAGTGAAATGAGGATAATGACAACTATAATTATAATAATAACAACGATAATAATAATTTTAAATATGATAATAGAGTCAGAATAAGATTAATAGAGTGATAATATGATGTGTGTGTGTGTGTGTGGGGGGGGGGGGGGGGTTATTCAATAGTAATGTTGATAATTATCACCCCATTTTACGTACACACATATCTAAATGAATCGATTTTTGTCTACACTTTAAAGTACAGGGTTATCATTGTTGTTTTTATGATCATAAACATCGTTCCCATTTCCCATTTATCACTGTTATATACATCATTAAAAAAAAAAAAAAAAAAAAAAAAACTATTCGTGATTCGTTATAATCCACCCTTACTGAATATAAATTCCTGGCCATTAAAAAAAAGTAATTATCGAAAGTTTCAACATTCAATTATTTGTCTATTAATTCAAACCAAACAAAAACACAGAACATGAAAAACGAAGCACGAGCAAGAAAAGTACTCAGCACAAAAAGATCATTTAAAAAAGGAAAAGAAAGAAAGAAAGAAAAAACAACAACTGCTAAAGCGGACTTGAACCACACACTCAAAAAAAAAAAAAAAAAAAAAAAAAAAAAAAAAAAAAAAAAAAAAAAAAAATCGAGAACCTTTACTTACGTATAATTCAGGTCAATCCTTTAGATTTATATCGGTTTAAACATCATATTAACATACACTACAGCTCCAGCTCTGGAACTTTTGATATCGGGGACTGATGGCAGGACCGGGAACTTCGGGCCACAAAGCTGGATTTTGGATCTTATCTCTTATTAAATATTCATAAATGAAAAAGCTTTTTCCTAGTCATTAAACTCTTTTTTTTTAAGTTTTAGCTCATCAGCTTAAGAACAACAGTTCTTTATTGTAAATATATATACTGTTTTATTATGCTTCTTATTACTTTTATTACTTATCATAGTCATTTATTTTTATTTATCATTATGATTATTATTGTTGTTTTTGTTTTTTCATTAGCATTAATGTCATTCATATTTCTATTAGTTATTGCTGGTTTTATCATTGTTATATACATCATTATTATAATTGTTATTTTGTTATTGTTATCATTACTAATAATATCATTAACGTTATTATTATCATTACCATTATCCTTATTCTTGTCATCAGTTTATTAATATTATTCATTATTAATTACCATTATTATTTACGTAGTATTTCCATTACAGTTATTTTCAATATTGTTTTTGTCGTTGTTATTATTCTTTTTCTTTTCGTCTTCTTCATTTTATTGTTGTTGTTGTAGTTGTTGTTATTGTAGTTGTTATTGTTGTAGTTGTTATTGTTGTAGTTGTTGCTGCTGCTGCCGTTGTTATTATTACGTCCGCCAAGAAGTTTATGTTTTGGGTAACTTTGGATAGTTAAGTTTGTTTATTGTTTACCACAATAACAAAAAGTTATGAACCGATTTTTACCAGATGTGTCTTAACCCAACTTATCTGCCATTAAACTTTGCTGGTGATCCTGAACATGCTCCGGATCCAGATTTTTTTTTTTTTTTTTTTTTTTTTTTTTTTTAAGATGAGGAAACACGGACGTCACGAGTGCACTTGAGAAAGAGGTGGTATTAAAGTAATTCTTCCAGCGTCTATATTTTTATTGCTGAGTTATGTGCCCTCTGAGTGCTTCTGTTTATTAGTTTTCTTGATACTTTTGTTGTTTCTACTATTATTATTATCATTATCATTTTCATTATCATTATCTTCATTATGATCATTATTATATCAGCATTACCATTTTTATTATCATTATAATTATGGCAATTT
>NW_020870081.1:481008-483508 GCF_003789085.1 Penaeus vannamei | reverse complement strand
TGATTTTCTTCTAATTTGCATTTTTGTTGTTTTTGCTTTCCTTCTCCATTTCCCTTTCATTTCCTATTCTCGTTCTACACTCAATTCTCTTCCTTCCTTCGTCCACCTCTCTCTTTTTTCTCTTCTATTTCCCTTCTCCCTCTCTTTTCTCCCACTTTCCAACCTCCCTCCATTTATCTTCCTTTTTCCTTCCACCCCGCCACTCCTCGCTCTATCTCCTCTCCACCTCTTCGTCTTCTATGTACACTATCCTACGTTCTCTCTCTCCTTTCGTTTCTTCCCTATTTCTTTTTTATCTCACACTGTTCCCTTCTTCCCTCCTCCGTCTCTACTCTTCTCAAATCTTCAGTCCATTTTCTTCTCTTTTTCCTCCCTCCCTCTTCCCTCTTCATCGCCACATTATTCTCTTTCTCTCTTCCTCCCCTTCTCCACTTATTATTACTCCTTCCTCTTTCTCACTTATCGCCCTATTCCCCTCACATTGTCGTCTCTCTAGTTCCCCTTACTTTCTCTTCACTATCTCTTCTCCTCTTGGCTCACTTCACCATCTCTCTACTTCTTTCTCTTCCCATGTTGGCCTCTTTTCCTCCTCCTCCTTCCTATCTTCCCTTTTCCCTCTCCCCCCTACAGTGTCTGCTTTCCTCTCCCTTTCTCGTTTCACTTGGTCACTTTTTTTTCCCCTCATGTCAACCCCTTATCCCCTCCTCCTCTCTCCCTCCTATTTCCCCTCTTCCCATTCTTCCCTTTCTCCCCTCCTTTTCTCATCAAATTTTCACATCCTTCTTCTTTCCCTGACACCTGCCTCTTTCTCCTGCCCGACTATCCTCTCCTCTCTTCCCCTCTCTCCCCTCTTCTCATTCCGCATCCCCCAAAACCATGCTTTCTTCCTTCTCCTCCTTCTTCCCTTCACTGTCTCCTCACTTTTTTTTTCTCACATCATCATCTGCCCCCTTCTTCTCTCGTCCTCTTTTCCCCTCACATCTCTCTCTCCCTGCCTTCCTCCTCCCCCTCACTCCCTAACTTACTCTTCCCATAACCTCTCCCCTCCTCCTTTCTCCTTCCATCCCCTCTCCCCCTCCCTCCTCCTTCCCATCCCCTCTCCCCTCTTCCCTTCCCTCCTCCTTTCTCCTTCCCATCCCCTCTCCCCTCTCCCCTTCCCTCCCCACTCCGAGAAAGAAGCAGCAGATAAACCCATTTAGAAGCAACAATGAACTCTCCTTCAATTAATTGTTGCATCGCGTTTCGCGTTCTGCAACGAAATTACGATACAATTATCCACTTCCCGCCCTTTCCCGATTACTTCTCCCTCCGAAATGTTTCTCCTGACTTCCTTCCTTCTATCTTTTTTCGAAGCTTTTAAACCACTGACTTTCTTTTCTTTTCTTCTTTATCTCTAACTTCCATTCTCTCACCCCGCCTATTCTCCTTTCTCCTTCCTTACAGTCTCTTTCCACTTTTTCTCCCATTATCTTGCCTCCATCTATTTCCTTTCACTCCCTTCTCTGATTTTTTCTTTCGCATTTTCTCTTTCCAAACCCCCTCTCTTTTGTTCCATCCCCTCTTCTCTTCATAATTATTTTCTTTCTTCTCATCCTTCCTCTTCCATTCCTATTTCTTCTTTCTTTTCCTCCCTCTCTCCCTATTCTTCCCACCCCAGGCATTCTCTCTCCTCCCCCGCCCCCGCCAAACCTACTTTCATCTGCTATTTTTTTTTTTTTTTTTTTTTTTTTTTTTTTTTTTTTTTTAGTCCCTCCTCGGAAAATTCCCCTTTTTAATTACCCCTTTTCTCCATTTTTTTCCTTCAAAACCATCTCGGCGCCAGGAATGGGTTATTGTTGGACACAAGATGGCCGACAACCCTCGAGCGAGAAATGCTAGACAACGCTAATGGCTTTGTTCACTTCTAATAACGAAGGTATTCGGTATTATCCCTCCCCCTCCCCCTCCCTCCACCCCGGATCGCTGGGGGGGATTGGGGTAGGAGTGGGTGCTGAGGGGAGGGATAAGAGGGGGTAAGGGAGTATTGTTAATGGGAGGGGAGGGGTCTTCATAATAGGATTTGGGGGAGGGGGAGTGTGTACTGTATAATGGGAAGGAGCGATGTTCAGAAAAGGGGTTGGGGGAGACGGGTTTTCATATGAAGATTACATACATGCATACAAACAGTATATATATTATATATATATTATATATATATATATATATATATATATATATATATATATATATATATATATATATATATATATTATACTGTGTGTTGTGTGTGTGTGTGTGTGTGTGTGTGTGTATATATATATCTCTGTCTATCTATATATCTATTTGCTTTTCTATCCATATGTATGCATATAAAAAATATGATATATAGATAATGTATATATTGTATATCTATCTATCCATTTGCCTTTCTAGTCATATGTATATATAAAACATATGACATATAGATAGATAGGTAAATTGAAAGATATACATCATATATGTACATATTTGCACACACACA
>NW_020870081.1:456008-461008 GCF_003789085.1 Penaeus vannamei | reverse complement strand
TCGTTATAAAATAAGCAACTGATCATTGGCGGCGGCTGTTCATTATCACCTCAGCAAATTCATTATCAGCATCATTATGGTCTATTCCAGTGGGCCTTACCAATCACCTGAAATTAAAATGGAGACATTATCATAATTGCCATCATTAATTCCCCTTCTCCTCTTTCCCCCCCTCCCCCTCCCCCGCCGCTCCCCTCGAGACCGGAATGAGCATGAGAGGAAGGGGAAGAGGAGAAGGGGAAAGAGGAAGAGAATCTAATAAAAAAAAGAGGGGCTGAGGAGGGTAAAACGATTATAATTACTCTCATTATAAATCATTACGAACTCCTCAGGGTCCTGTGGTAATTAGCAGAGATCACCATGACGTCAGTGGCACCGACTCGCCGTTCAGGGAGACGTCGAACGTGTATGACGGGTCCGCTTTCTGTGCAGGTAAGGCCACGGCGGTCGTGTCGTTGTTTCCTCTGTTTTTGTATGTCTTTGTTTGTTTTTGGAGGAAGGGGAAGTGTCTTGGCGTTTCGTCGTGTCGTTGTTTTTTTCTTTTTGTCTGTTTTTTTAAGTCTATGGCGGTCATGTTTTTCTCTTTGTTTGTTTGTTTTTTTTTAAGGCTATGGCGTTAAGAAGGGAAATGATGCTGTTTCTGTTTTTGTTTGATTGTTTATTTGTTTTTGGAGGAAGGTAAGGTCCTAGCGTCCATGTCGTTTGTTTGTTTATTTTTTTTAATGGTAAGGCCATGACGTTCATGTCATTTCTCTTTATGGTTTTGTTGCTTGTTTATTTTATTTTTTTGGAACGATAGTAAGGAGATGGCTTTATGTCGTTGTTTTCTCTTTTGCTTGTGTGTGTTCAATTGTTTTTTGGATGGCTTGGGTTCAGGCGCTGGGGTAAGGGTAAGATGATGCCGTTTTCATTTTTTGTTTATTTGTTTTTGGAGTAAGAATAAGTCCATGTCGTCTATGCGCGTTGTTTTTTTCTTTTGTTTGTTCATTTGTTCTTGAAGGGTATGGGTAAGACAATGGTAAGAGTAAAGTCATGTTTTTTTATTATTTATATTTATTACTTATTGTGAAGCTATACTGTTCATTAATGGACGATGTTTTTTGTCTTTGTTTGTTTATTTGTTCGAAGGGTTTGAGTTAATGTGTAGGGTTGGATTAGTTAGAGTGTTAGGGTAAGGGTGTAGGGTTAGGGTGTAAGGTTAAAATTGCAAGGGGTTTGAGGTTGCAAGGGTGCGGGTGCGGGTGGTGTGTCATTATTTTTTCATTATTGGACTATTAATTTCTGTTTATTTGTTTTTGGAGTGTCGGGGAGGATTTTTCTTCATGTCTCTAATTCTTTTATGTCTGTCTGTGTCTGTCTCTCCCTGTCTCTTTCTCTCAATTTCTTTCTCCCTGTCTCTCTCTCTCTCTCTCTTTCTGTCTCTCCCTCCCTCCCCTCCTCCCTCCCTCTCTCTCTCTCTCTCTCTCTCTCTCTCTCTCTCTCTCTCTCTCTCTCTCTTCTCTCTTCTCTCTCTCTCTCTCTCTCTCTCTCTCTCTCTCTCTCTCTCTCTCTCTCTCTCTCTCTCTCTCTCTCTCTCTCTCTCTCTCTCTCTCTCTTCTCTCTCTCTCTCTCTCTCTCTCTCTCTCTCTCTCTCTCTCTCTCTCTCTCTCTCTCTCTCTCTCTCTCTCTTCTCTCTCCTCTCTTCCTCCTCTCTCTCTCTCTCCCTCTCTCTCCATGAACTTTCTCGATAAGGACTATTATATTGCAGATAAAAAATAAGGGTGTTATTAAACATTTTATTCTAAATATTCACCAGTTTACATATTTTCCATTTTTTCATCTGAAGGCCTCTTTGAATCGATCTCTCACGGGGCCTCACATCTTCAAAACATAACGAACACCGGATGATAATCATTATTTCTGACTAATTGCTCAAATATCATATTTCTGTTTTGGAAAAATTGTTCCTCTCAATGACTTCCGCTATTTTTTTTCCGCTTAATCGCTGAAAATAAGAGCTCAAAGGAGTGTTTGATCGTTACGTATTTAACGTTTCAAATGCATGATACTTTAGAGATTAATTGCACTCTGCATTGCTGCTGTTTATAATCATATTTACAAACATGCATGCATGAACACACACACACACTTACACACACACACACACACACATACACACTCACACACACACACACACACACACACACACAAACACACACACACACACACACACACACACACACACACACACACACACACACACACACACACACACACACACACACACACACACACACACACACACACACAACACACACACACACACAACACACACACACACACACACACACCACAACACACACACACAACATGATATATATATATATAGTATATATATATATAATATATATATATTTTATATACGCTAAATATATGGAATACCATAGCACTATATAAATATATACATATATGTGAATATATATATATATATATATATATATATATATATATATATATATATATACGTATACATTTACTTTACCTTAAGTTATACATATATGTGATCGACAAGTATCATCTGACTGCATTTTACCTGGTCATCTGATAATTGATATAAATCTCACAATCATATGTTAGATAAGAGTTGTTAAATAGCTGATAAACGAGTTAATTGTTACATATATATGCTCTCTCCCGCTTTTATCCTGGTCCTAATGTCTTCTCTTCCCGTCTCCCTTCTCCTTCCCTTCTCTTCCCTTCTCTTTTCTTCTCCTCTCCCTTTCCTTTCCTTCTCCCTCTTCCTTTCCAGCTCTGTCGCCCCATCTCATTCCCAAAATCTTTCTTATATTCACTCCTCCATTCCCATTATAAGTCCTTTATTTGTCCCCCACTTCTTCTCTTTCTCCCTAAACTCTCACATCTCTTTCGCTCCCTTATCCCCTTCTCTCCTTCTTTCTCCCCCCCCTTTTTGTTCTCCCCTATCTCTTCTCTCCCTTCCCCTTACCAATCCCCCTTTCGTTTTTAAAGCCCCCTTGTTTTCCCTTCCCCATTTCCCTTTTCTCTCCCTTCCTTTCTCCATCCCTTTTCTCCTCCCCCTTGCCCTTCCTTTCTCCTTATCCCCCTTTTTGCTCCCTCTTCTCCTCCTTTTCTCTCTCTCCCCTTTTCTGCCCCCCCTTCCCCTCCCTTTCTCCCTCTTCCCCTTTCTTCTCCTCCTTTCCCTCTTACCTTCGCCCTTAACCTTCCTCCTGAGATAGTCGTGTCAATGTTAAAGTCTTACTACTTCAAGGAAGTGTTTTTGCTTCGAAGAAAAAGAATGACAATGATGATAATAATGATAATATTAATAATAATGATGATACTATTACTACTTCTAATAAATATTAGTAATAATGATAATGATAATAATGAAATAAAATATATAATTAATGATTATAATGATGATTAATAATAAATGGTGATAATAATTATGATAATAATTCATTACTTTTAGTTAGGAATAGGATTCTCATAAATAATAAGAATAATAGCAACAACAACGATGAAAAGGATAATGCTCATAAATTGATAAGATGAAGGTAATAATAAAACAATAACGAAATGATAATAATAATATTAATGATAATGATAATAATAATGAATAATAATAATAATAATAATAATAATAATAATAATAATAATAATATGATAATGATAATGGATAATGAATAATAATAATGATAATGAAAATAATGATAAGATGAAAGCAAAAACATAAATAATACCAACAAAAATGATAATGCTAACAAGATGATAACAACAATAAAAATATTAATGATATAATGACAATGAATAGTAGTAACGCTAATAATGATATTGAAAATAACAACTATCATCATGATCACAATAATAGTAGAGATAAAAAAGTAATGATAATGGTAATAATAATGATGATGATACCAACAACAGCGACACAACACCAACAAAATATTGCAAAAATAATTACTCAAAATTCTGAAGAAAAAAATCACTTACCGAACATTAAACCGAGAGGGGATAAAAAACGGAAAAAAGTCTTGAGCAAAGTCGAAAACCCACAAGTACCTCAAACTTCAACTATCGACTTTCGATCTAAACCCAATAATGGAGAAATGAGTGTGAGAAAGAAAAAGAACCTCCTAAAATAAACAAAAGATAAACGAAATAGAGAAAAAAATATGGCAGAGAAAATATACGATAAAAAAGAGGATGAGGAGAAGGAAGAAAGATGACAGAGAAAATATACGATAAAAAAGAAGATGAGGAGAAGGAAGAAAGATGACAGAGAAAATATACGATAAAAAAAAGGATGAGGAGAAAGAAGAAAGATAGAGAAAATATACGATAAAAGAAGATGAGGAGAAGAAAGAAGACAGAGAAAATATACAACAAAAAAGCGAATGAGGAGAAGGAAGAAGAAGAAAATGAAAAAATAGTTACTCTAGTCACTCTAAGGCTGTTTATATTATAAACGAACGCCTGACCTCCCCTGATGTAAGAGGTATCATGGAACAACAATTTTCTGGCTGATTAGGCCGAATGACGACCCAAATCTGTCGCATTGACAAAGATTAATGGCAGTCATCACAGGCCGGGATCTAGTGGATAATTCGGCCTCGTGTCTGTTGGTGTTGTGAGAGGGGAGGGTGGAGAGGGCAGGATATATATATATATATATATAGATATATATATATATATATATATATATATATATATATATATATATATATATATATAACTATTTATATCAATATATCTATATCTATATCTATTATCTATCTATCTATCTATCTATCTATCTATCTATCTATCTATATAGATATATAGTATATATATATATATATATATATATATATATATATATATATATATATATATATATATACTATACACACACATCACACACACACCACAACATATATATATGTATTATATATAATATAATATATTATATATATATATAATATATATATATATTATATATATGTATATATTATATACATATA
>NW_020870081.1:443912-448408 GCF_003789085.1 Penaeus vannamei | reverse complement strand
ACTTTCTTTTTTCGGAATAATTTCAAAAATCGACAAGCGTCCAAAAAACGACAATGAAGAAATTTTCCAATAAAAATAACTAAACATGATATGTTATTAATATGGTGTATTTCTTTTTTCTTTTATGTTTTCATCATACATAGTTACTTTGATCTATGAGCAAAACATTTTCGAAAATGCAAACCTCCCCCCACCCATGGGGGGTAGTTTTGCCAAATGTTCCGGATCACCACCAACATTTTTATGGAATATCAATTAGGCTAAGACAAACCTCAGGTTAAAATCTTATTCAAATCTGTTCATAACTTTTCGAGTTAGAAAAAAAATCCTGCATCCGAACCATGATCCGCATCACCACCACACTGCAATAAGCGTCTAAGTTAGGTTAAAACCCACCTTTGGTTAAAATCTCGTAAAAATGTGTTCATAACTTTAGAAATATTAAAAAACAAACTAACAAACAAAAAATCAACAAATAAACAAACCAAAGAAACAAACGGAAAGTAACAATATAAATAAACAAAAGGTCATGGGGTACACGATAATGATCTATATGTGCTCATATACTTTATATACATACTTTCACATCGCCATGTAATTGTTTTTCGTCTTTCCACGGGGTCTGAGAGTGAAATTTGGCTACGTGACCCCGTAGAGTTATTCCGCAGATTTAAAAAAAGACGATTTTCATGGTCCAGGACGGCCCGGCGCGCGGGGAAAAGTATGCGTTTGGTAGCCGTCCGACTGGAGAAAAAGTTATAATTTCGACAAATATTATTCGTTGTTAAAACCCCATTAGAGCATCAAGAACAGGTAAATGATAGATAATTATACCAATATTAATATTCTGTACATGATTTGTCATGTAAAATGTAAACATGATAAAAGGAATAAGATCGCGATTATTTAGGTCCGTCATATTTTTACGCATAACACACGTATTTTTGGTCCGATTTTAAAGTATTATGGCTCATTTTGTAGCTGAATAATAGTTCTATTACATACTGCCATGAGGATTTGCAATATTTTCATGTGGTTCTTGTAAAAGTGACATATGTTTTAAAAATCTCCTATTAGGGTGTTAAAATAGTCACACTTCGAAAATAGTCACCAAAGAAAAAAGTAAGGTCAACTTCTGCATATAATAGTAGACAGATAGTTTATATTCAAACATAAAATCAGAAGGGCTGTATGATTTTTGGGGGATTTTTGAATTTTTAAAAATGGTCAATGCAGGCCTATAGACCCCCCAGATCACTGCCACCACTCCACACTATACATAAGATATGAGAAACCATTACGTGCTGGCAATGTCTGCAAGACTTCGGAATGCAGGTATATGATAGAGGATTATGGTGTAGGAAGACTAATCTTATACCTTGTTTTGTTAATATCAAATAGCCTTGGAAAGATGAAGAAACGTAAAATGCCGATATCTCAGAACTCCACCTTTAGGGGGGTCAAAGGATTCCGGGCACAACATATGTCCAAATTAACAAATTATGGCTCATTTTGTAGAAAAATAAAATATCTGCAACTTTTATTTTTGCCTGTACTTCTTGTAAAAGTGGTCAATGTAAGAAAATTTTTACCTTTTTTTTTCTTGAAGTCCGCCTACTTCAAAATTCACACAAAAAAATTGGTCGAAATCAAAAAAACGCTCTCGAACAAGTTGTAGATATAAGGTAGTTCAAAAAATCAAATAAAATTGAATGTCTTGCCATTTCTGAAGTCGGAATCCTTCTACCCAGGTGCTGCATTTTCAACATGGCGACTTTCGCATTTTTTCGTTTTTTGACAATAATTCAAAAACTGTTCGGGCGATTTCGAAAAAAAATCGACCACAGGCAATGGGAAGGGGCCCAAATAAGAGGGTGTGAGTTTCATCAAAATCAGCAAGAAAAATCGAAAAAATCGAAAAAAAAGCAGACCGTCCTCTTAAGTGTGAGTCTGCAGCATATAACCACACAGAAGAACAATACTCAAAATGAGGCAGAATGAAAGAAAAGAAGCACCTACGTGTAATGTTGCCACTTCATAGATTTTCTTGCACTTGCAAATGATGCCTAACTTTGATGAAATTGCCCGAGCCATATTCCTAATATGCAATTCAAATGTAAGCTTTGAATCAAAGGTTACACCTAAGAGCTTCAAGTTATCCACCGAAGTGATTAAGACTCCATTAATCAGCAGACTTGGATGCTGAGGCAACTGCGTTCGAGACCGACTCACAAATTCATTTCTTTAGGCTTAGTAGGATTTAATTTCATGCCCCACCGAGAGCACCACCATTGAATCATCATCAGGTCTACAGTGAGACTGTCAGCTACTATTTGCCTAGTTGCCGGAGAAGGAATATCAGCATAGAGAGAAATATCATCAGCATATACCAACATTTTATTAGTAATGCCAGACCATATATCACTTGTATACATGATAAAGAGCAAAGGGCCAAGAACACTACCCTGAGGAACCCCAGAAGATACATGAGAATACGAGCTGAAACTACCATCAACATGAACGCGCTGCTGCCTACCAGTTAAAAATTCAGTTAAAATACTTAAAACTTTACCACATACACCAAAAGACTGTAACTTAAAAATTAAACCCTTGTGATTAACAGTGTCAAAAGCTGCACTAAAATCCAGCGAGACAAGTCTTAACTCATGACCCTTATCTAAAGCAGACTGCATTTCATGCACCAACATAAGTAGTGCATCATTGCAGCCGAGTCCTTTCTAAAACCAAACTGAGTCTCTGGAAGAAATGGTCTCAAATGTACAGAAAGACGTTTGACCAGCAAACGTTCAAAAACCTTGGATAAAATTTTTGTAATTGAAATGGGCCTATATTCAGTAGGTGAAGACTGTAGTGGGCCCTTGGGAATAGGGGTAACATTACCAAAGCGCCAGCAATCTGGAAATGACCCTTTACGAACTAAAAGGCGTAAGATTACGGCTAATTTAGGAGCTAATTGGCCATTTAGTCTTTTTAAAATCAAAGGAAACAAGCCATTAGGGTCTGTCTACTCCACCATATTCATCTACTTCAGATAACAGATACTTGATTTCAGAGGACCTGAAAGCAAATGAATTAAATCATGGCAATGGGTGACATGAAGGAGGAAATTCAATATCATCTAAACTTTGTTTTGAAATAAAACAATCTGCTAACAAGGTAGCTTTCTCAAATGGACCATACGTAACACTACATCAGGTTCATTAAAGGAGGAATGGAAGACTCAAGACCAAACAGAGATATTTTAAGTGTTGACCACCATTTATGCGGCTGTGAGGCTTGTGAGAGAACTTTCAAGTGAGCATTATATTCAGATTTAGCCTCCTTATAAACATTAGTTGCTGTATTTCGCATGGCAACATAATTCTCCCAACAAAGACGAGTACGGTTAGCAGACCAGAGATTGTAGGCAGCATGTTTGTCCCTATCAGCCTGGTGACACCGTTCATTAAACCATGCTTTATCATGTGAACGAGATTTCAGAGTTTTGGTGGGTACAAACTTTGTTATGATGTCCAATAATAACAAATTAAAAGCTTTAACAGGACAAGGAGCATTGTAAACATTTCGCCAAACAATGCTATTAAAAGCATGGTAGACACCATTCCAGTTAATTCTAGATTTTACGAAGACTTGTCTAGTTAGCGTAATATCTGGCATAGGGAAGTCCAGCTGGATCTTACATGCTAGCAAAGATCCAAAGTTGCACACTCTGTGAGTTGCACCACGGACTAACTGCTCACACCCAACCACATCTGCAAAATCTAATGCAGAAATGCCATGTCGGTCCGTTGGGGACACAGAATTAAGCCAGTATCGGTGGTGAGCATTAAAATCACCTATAAATATAAAACAAGATTTAATATCATTCTCTTGAATATAAATGTACGAAGTCAACAAACAATCATAAATACTGTCCTCAGAGTTGGGACTTCTATAAAGACTAAAAATGTAAAAATTATTAAAACGACTACACACTCTCACAACCATGTATTCGTGACAACCACGTTCATACTTTGTAAAACGACTAGCATTAAAACCAACTCTAGAATATAAACACAAACCTTGGGCTCGAGGCATGAAATTCCTACGTAGCAACAAGGGTTTATTAAAATCGGGTAAAAGTAACTCTGACGTGTGCCTCATGTCTGAAACCAGAGTTTCAGCACAACAAATAATGTCAAATTTTACCGAGATAACTGCAAGTTCATTCAAATTCCCATGAAGGCCACGAATATTACTAAAAAGAAATTTACAATACTTTGGACGGCAAGGACCAGGATTAAGCTCAACATCACCAGACAACAAAACAATTCCACATAAAAATAACAAAAAAATAAATTTGAGAAAGAACTCAATTACACAAAACCCAGAGATTCTTAGCACCCCCTGACCACTGAAGGCCTGCTGGGGACTGGCGGCCATGGCTATATCGACATACATGATTGTAATAAGAAAAGGAGAAAGTAAGAAAAAAT
>NW_020870081.1:431412-436412 GCF_003789085.1 Penaeus vannamei | reverse complement strand
CGTCGGGTCGATCGACATCTCTGCTGCTTCTCTGAGCGTATGAAGGCCTCGTCGTCTCTCTCATGCTCTGCTGCGTGCTGCTCTCTCTCTCTCTGCAGTCATCGTGCATCTCGGCAGGAGGAGAAGGAGGGGTAGGGGGGGGAAGGCGGGAAGACAACACGGCAGAACGACACACGAAGCAAGCACGCACGACACACTACACACACACACTAACGAGCGAGCGACAGCCGAAGACAAGGCGACTAGAGTAGAGAAGGTAAGGGAGTATATATGAGGGGGAATGGAGAAGGGCAGTAAGGATGGAGAAGGAGGAGGGTAGGTAGGGAAGTGAGTATTATATAGTGGCAGGAGCGATGAACGGAACAGGGTAGGGGGAAGCCGAAGGGCGCAGGAGGAGAAGGAGGGTTTAGGGTGTGGGTCGTGGTGATAGGTAGTGTGTGCTGTGTGTGTGTGTGGTAGTGGTCGAGTGAGGGAGAGTGAGTGGTGTAGGGGGAAGGGAAGGGCAGCGATGGGATGTGTGTGAAGTGATGGAGTGCTGCTGTGTGTGTGTATTTGTGTCTGCTGTTGTGTGTGTGTTGAGTGTGCGACGCGCAGATAGGGTAAGGGAAAGGGCAGTAAGGAGAAGAGGTAGCGTATGGGGGGAACTGGATAGCGAGTGAAGAGTTTGAGAAGTGAGGGTAGGGGGGGAAGAGAAAGGGGGCATGAGAGGAAAGTGCAGGCGTATTAGGGTGAGATAGTGGGATGAGTAGCAGTGAAGGAGTAAAGAGGTAGGCAGTGGGGAAAGGGAAGGGCAGGCAGGTAGTGAGAGTAGAGAAGTAAAGTATAGATTTATATGTATACTATATATATATATATATAGTATAGGGTGACGTATGAGGAAGATATGAGATATGTCTAATGGAGGAGTAGTATGGAGGCGTAGGCGGGGTGTAATGTGTAAGTGATGTTGTGCTAGTGGAGGAGAAGGAGGTGTTGCGGTAGGGGGTGTGATGGGATGAGGGGCAAGGAGATAAGGAGTGTGGAGTAGGGGTTGGAAGAAGGGGCAGAGGAGAAGGAGGCGGTAGGGGCGGAAGGGAAGGGGCAGCGAGCGAGAAGGTATGCGGCGTGTTAGCGCGGCAAGGGAAGAGGGCAGGAGGGACAAAAGGAACGTGATTGGTTAGAGGGGAAAGAAATAGGATATGATATATAAGTATAAGTACAGGGAGGAGAATGATTGAAGGTAGGTTAGGGGTGGATAAAAGTGGAAAAGGGTACAGGAGGAGAAGGAGGGTTTAAGGGTTAGGGAAGTGAGATAGGTAGCAGGAGCGAGAAGGAGGTATAGGGGTAAATGAGGATAAGGTGGGACCAGAGGAGAAGGAGGGGAGGGGGGGGCGCGAAGTGGAATAAAGGTAGTGAAGGGCGAGATTGAGGGTCATTATTATGTAAGTGGAGGGCATAAGGTGAAGGACATAGTGATGTGATCGTGATACGGAGGTAGGTTAATGGGGGGGTGAAAGAATTATCAGGGACAGGTGAATGAGAGTAAGGAGGGTAGGGACTAAGAACGGGAAGGGTCAAGGAGGATAAGATAGGAGTATATAATAAGTAGTAGAGTAGGGAAGGGATAAGGGTCAGTGATATGATAGTATATGCCGTGATAGTGATGTGTGTGTGTGGGTTGTGGGGGGGGAGGGGCAAGAGCAGGAGGAGAAGGAGGGTGGTACGGGGGGGCAAAGGAAGCGGCAGCAGGTGTAAGTGTGTGTGGTGGGGGTGTGTGTGCATGGATATTAGTGAGTGATGGGAGGAAGGAAGTACAGTGAGAGGATGATACAGTAAAAGGAGGTAGGTTTAAGGGATATAGGAAGGGAAGGGCAGTAGATGGAAGAAGATGGGAGTAGGTGAGGGAAGGAAAGGCGGCAGGAAGGAGAAGGTAGGAGTTAGTAGGTGAAGAGAGGTAGGTGGTCGAGATGTCGGGAAAAGGGATTTGGTTAGGTCGGTTAAGGAGAGGAGACAGAGTAATAGACGGGAGGGGGAAGGTATGAGTTTAGTAAGGATTTTGAGCATGTAGGTTATATATATATATACTTCTATTTATATATTTATATTACAAGAATATACGGAAAGAACAGAAGTTGAAGGGGCATGGGAGATGATTTAGAGGATGTTTTAGGGTAGAATGATTATGAAGTTTATTCTTAGAGGTGTAAAGTGAGTAGAGGTAGGATATATATATATAATATAGGGTGAGAGAGCGGAGTTAGGTAGTGAAGGAGCAGGCTTAGGTATGGCAGTGAGAGTGAGAGGAATAAAAGTTATTATTTTGTGGGTAGGTGTGCTGTCTGATGAAGGTGAGTGTAGTGAGTAGTGCTGGAGTGTAAAGGACGGCGGAGGGACAAGGCGGTGTAAGGATTGGGAGTGGACGCGAAAGGAAGGGGAGGGAGAGGAGGGCGTTAGTGTGTGTGCTATGTTTGTTGTGTGTGTGAGCTGTGTGGTGTGTGAGAGGCTGCGTGTGCGTTGTGTGTGTGTGTGTGTGTATGTGTTTTGTGTGTGTTGAGGCTATAAGGGAGGAATATATAAATTAATAATGTATGTATTTTCTAGGCATTAGTGAGTATAGTTATATATATGATAATAGATATAATTTATAGTATATGTGATGATTAACTATAGTCTAAGATAATACGGGAGCGGAGGAATGTAGAAGGGTGTAATATATGATATGAATAAAGGATGGAGGGGAGCGAATGCATATATAGTAGCAGTAAGCAGTAATCAGGAGAGGAGGTATATATATAGGTAGGGTGAATTGGAATAATGAGGTAATTGACGGTGTAAGGGGAGGATATGTGAAGGGGGATGAGCAGGTTATACTACGTGTAGGTAGTAGGGCTATGTGTGATGTGATATGTGGTGTGTGTGTGTGTGTGTGTGCGCCCGCGCCGCGAATTTGCGCGCCATATACTGAGAAGTGCGATGTTATTGTAGCGTACGTATATACTATCATACGTACTTTTGATCGTTCAAAAACCGTCCTCTGACAATTCATCTCCTTCGCCGCACTCTCGGAGCAGTCGGCTGGAGCGTTATCAAGACGTATGGCTGATTGACTGGGCGAATATCTTATTAGGATCATGTATCTCAGTGATTCTGCTCCTCCTCCCTCCGCCCTTTCTTGCTCTCTATGCCTCTCTCTACAGTGCTCTCTCTTCTTCTACTTCTGCTTTCGTCCGGGTCGCGTGCTGCTTCTTCATGTGTGTAGCGTTCGTCTCGTCGCTTCTGCCTCTGCTTGCGTGTCGTGTGCTGTGTGTGTCTCTCTGCGCTTGCGCTGCGTCTGTGTGTGCGTTGCCTTCTCTCTCCCTCTCTCTTCCCCCTGTCGTCTGTGCTGCTGTTGCTGTTGCGCGCCGTCGATGTGCTCTGTCGTATCGATCTCCTCATACGTCTCCCCTCTCTCTCTCCCCCCCTCGCTCTCTTCAAACCTGCCCTCTCTCTCTTCCCCTCCCTGTCCTCTCCCACCCTCTATCTCTCCCTCCCTCTCTCTCTCTCTCCCTCTCTCTCTCCCTCCCTCTCTTCGCTCCCTCCCTACTAAAGCAACCTAATATAGACCTTATCACATGACAATCCTGCAGTACAGAATCCCAGAGGGAACAATATAAACTTCGGGACTTCAGAGCACAAGAAGTTAACCCCGGGCACAGATTCCCAATCGCGGGTCACATAAGGTCGTCCTTTAGATGCGGGATTTCGGGAATTCCATCCGGGAATTTGTATTGAGGAGGAGAACAGCGGATTTTTTTCTTTCTTTTTTTTTTTTTGAGGGGGGGGAGGGGCGAAGGAGGCTGTAGCGTGTGTTAGTTCAAGAATTTTGGGGGATTTTATTTATTTATTTTCTTTTGTGGGGGGAGGGGCGAAAGAGGCTGCAATGTGTGTTTAGATCAAGGATTTTTTTTGAGGGTGGGGGGGGGGCGGCAAAGAGACTGTAGCGTGTGTGTATATTCAAGATTTTTTTTTTTTTTTCTTTTTGGTGGGGAGGCGAAAGAGACTGTAGCGTGTTAGATTGAATTTTTTTTTTTTTTTATTTATTTATTTTCTCTTGTGGGGGGGAGTTGGCGAAAATAGGCTATAACATGTGTTAGATCGATTTATTTTTTTTTTTTTTTAGGAAAATCGGATTGATTTGTGGGTGTGTTTGACTTGGATGTACTAAAAATACTTAATAAGGGTATTTGTCTCTATTAGTGTTATTGCTATCAATGGTACTATGATTGTTCTCGATGTGAGTGCCCTTATTATCACTCCTGTCTTTGATGTTATTATCGCAAATAGATTGTTATCACAGTTATCTATCCGTGTTGTACTGTTATTGTCCTCGTTGTCAAGGACTTGAATGCCATTTGTGTTTGAGAATGTTATTGCCATTTTCATAATTAACTTCAGGACAAACAAACAAGCAGACAAATTTGCGGACTGATGGAGAGTAATCAGAGCGAGAGACATAAATAGATAGATAGATAAAGAGAGGGAGAGAACGAGAGAGAAAGAAAGATGGATTGATAGATAGGCAGATAGAGAGACAGAGAGAGAGAGAGAGGGGGGGAGGGGGAGAGAGAGAGAGAGAGAGAGACAGCGAGAGAGACAGAGAGAAAGAGAGACAGACAAACAGAAAGAGAGAGACCGATAGATAGAGAGCCGAATGATAAAAAGAGAAAAAAAAACAATAAACAGACAGAGAGAGAGAGACTGACTGATAGGTAGATGGAAACAGACAGAAAGAGAGAGACCGATAGATAGATAGACAGAGACCGATAGATAAAGAGAGAGGTCTTTTGTACTGTCTCTTCTCACAACATTATTCCTATGCATTGTAATTATGTAAACTTGAGAACATCGAGACAATAAGTCGAAAAGAGTGAAACATGATATGCCAAAACGGACCTTAAGGCATACAAAGGCACCGGCACAGAGGGAAACAAAGGGGGATTAGGGATGATGATGATGATAGAGATGAGAATAGCAAAGGATAC
>NW_020870081.1:398912-416412 GCF_003789085.1 Penaeus vannamei | reverse complement strand
TGTTAAGTATGCGAACATCAAAAACTCTTCTCCAAAAATATCCACTTGTAAAAATCGATACAATTATGTCTTCAAAACCATGTAAGTACACGTTTTGGGCCAATCTTTCATATTTTCCTTTCTTCCTCTCAATATATATGTGTTAAGCCAATGTACAATTACCCTTACTGGTTTAAAGTGCTAACGGTGAAAGATTGAACACCTTTACGGTAGCAACACTCACATTCTGTCACTCTTCTTGACCTGAGGTCATGTCCTCTACACAGATGTGGGCCAAGATCTCCGGTCACAAACATGAATATCGTTTATTAAATCATTCATCCTCAGGTTTTAGAGACGTATTTTATTTCAACTACAACGAATTAAATTTGCTTGTGAATTCCCTTAAGCAGAATTTTTTCCTTGTGATTCGCAATTGCTTCACAATTTCTATGTACTCCATTCTCATTGATTGTTGAATTTCACTCATTTTTGGTCTCTTGGTTCATTTTATTCTCTTACCGATTTCGTTATTCGTAATCACGAACGTGCATATCATTTTATTTCATTGCTAATTGGTGACAGCTTCTCTCGGCGCAAGAATATAGCTTGAACGCAACCAAGTATAAATTCATTATATGAATATAGCGTTAGAATCTTCCTCTTTCATAATGCAAAGATGCACGGGGTTTCATGATGTCTAATAGCTCTACCCACCGACGTTTGAGAGTAGGTATAGTCAAACCAAAGTAACTCATTCAATCAGAAAATTCGAGCATGTGTTAACGTCTGATTAGAAATATGGGACTAGGGTTTAAGCTAGAATAATGATTCACATAGTAACCACACCCTTCTCACCTTACTTTACCGCTTGTATGTTCAGGAAATCCCGGCAGTTGTGGGATTCGGAGCTAGATAGTTGCGAGCGCCCATCACAGATTGAAGAGTAGAGACGTAACGATAGAAATTCGAGTCTTGTTTAGTTCATTTCAATTCGTTTGGTAATTTGGGTAAAAAGGGAAACCCCACCGTCGATGAAGTATAACGTACTCTGAACATGCGTAAGTGAGAAATGATTACCTCAGTTTATCAGATTTTGTAGCGAATCTGTAATTATGATCAAATACAATCGGAGACAGTATATAAAAAACAAAAAAAAAAAAAAAAAACACTTCTGAATTGGATAGTTTGCATTGCGGAAGCTTGCAAGGAATTCTCACTTCACCATTCATAATGGCGTACTTTAAGTCACATGTCATTTTATGCTCACACTACACACACGTGCACACACTCACCCATCCACACAGAACAACAGATACTGTGAATATATGCAAATCTTCATTTAGAGGAATTGTTGTCGTAGTTGCAGGTTATCTCTTTTGCCGCAATGTTGCCAGTCATGATGAGTGACAATGATGCACAATATTCATTTACATATTTCTCTCTCTCTCTCTCTCTATGAAATGACAGTCGGTCCAAGTAAATCCTCTCAGATTGCTATTGTCGTTTCCCTTATCTATTCTCATATCTATCTGAGACGATTCATAGCTCAAGTGAGTCTTTGTGGATCGCTACTTACTCTCCCTATCTTAATTATCCTCTTGAAAAATACAAAAGTGAAAAAAACGAAAATAAATGAAAAACAACATTTAAAATTACAAATTAGTATAAAAACAATGCCTATTAACACATCATTCCATCTCTGTTTCTTTCTTTTTGTCTTACTATCTTGGCCCTTGCATGTATGATATGGTTCAATAATGCAAAAAATGGATCGTGGATATCCGACACGGCACCGAAGGAGGCCCAACTGCAGCACGGTCGCCTTAGAATGCCTTGGGAGAACGTTGCCGGAATATCGCCATAGGCCTAAGGACCAGGAATTCGTTAATGCAGGAATTAAACCGCCCAGGATGAAGTGGAAGGGCGCCGCCTGCCAGGACGCCCATTGATCCAGCGAAGAACCAGGAACTCGTCAGAGTAGGCCCCAGGATGCTATGGAAGAGCACCGCCTGCCTGGACGCCTGTAGATAGGTCAAACTCCAGGAGCTCATCAACGCAGGAATAAGTCGCCTCAAGATGATGGAAAGGACGCCCCTGTCAAGACGCCCATAGACCCAGACGCGGGTTGCGAGGACGTCTGTACGAGCACGAAGCCGAGAAGGGCCTGGACGAGATCTGCGAGGACTTTGGATGAATACGCCGCCAAGTGATCCTGGTTGAGGACTAAGAGGAAGTCTGGACGAACTGAAGTTGAGGAAGACCTAGACGAAACCTTCGAGGACGTGTGGACGTCGAGGACGGATGGATTCACCAAGGACCACGAAGAAGAGGCCGACAAGGAAGAGGTCGATCAAGAACAAGAAAGCGAGGAGAAGATGACCAGATCCGAGGATAGGTCACCCTTGAGGCAGAGCAAATGACGCCTCGAGGGCGAGGTGTGAGCAGGTGGCCAAGCAATATAGCATACTGCATAGTCATGCAATCTCGCATACCACGTGATGTCCTCGGGGTTAGCCCTCGTGCGTACACACGCCACGCTCTGTCCGCCGGCACCTCTGTCGCCTACCAGGCCTATAAGAGGTCAGCGGAGGTTGACCCAAGTCTCACTCATTCGCTCACACTCCCTCTGGCCGTGCCCCTCCTCGCCACGGCGGCTGCCCTCTCCAGGCCAGGCCGCGGGATTCCACTCAGCACTGACCAGTCGTATCGTGTTCACTTCTAATCGTGTGTTAACTCTTAGCACTAAAGAGTCCGCCGTTTCAGCTAGTATCACTTCTGCCCACCAGTATCCATATGTGTGTCTCATTAATCTAAGATATACATTTGCTTAAACGTAATCATATATATATATATATATATATATATATATATATATATATATATATATATATATATATATTATATTATATTTATTTATTTATTTATAATGGGTAACAACACAATCCAATTTTACTCAGATCCAACGCAGTACAAAGCCGATGTAAAAAAGAAAAAAAAAACGAAATCAGTACAATCGCTTCATATAAAAAAGCAAAATCTACTTCAGTGTATATCTCATGTACGTGACGTGACTTCTCGATGGTCCTGAGCAGGAGCGTTAACAGTGTAGTATGACTCGTGTCTTGGAGGTGAAAGGTTAAGACTTCTGTGTGACTTGAGACGGTGAAAAGTATTCCATTTTGTATTTGAAAGAAATAATTTGTAAGAAGTAATTATCATCATTATCGTTGATGTTGTTATCATTATCATTATTATTATTATTATTATCATTATTATTATCATTAATATCATCAGTGTCATTACCATCATTAGTATCATCAGTGTCATTACCATCATTAGTATCATTACATCAATTACCATCATATATTATAATCACCATTACTGCTATCATTATTAATATTACCTTAATCATCATTATTATCACAATTATCCTCATTGCTATCATTATCATGACTTATATTGTTATCGATATTATCAGCATTATCATTATCTTCATCACCATCACCATCATCACCATCAGCCTCATCACCATCATCACCATCACCACCACCACCACCACAATCATTATCGCCATCATAACAAATAACAGACACATTTTTCAACGCTGAAATACCCCGTGAGATTAGCATAATCAGCACGATTCGACTCCGATGAAAGTGGCGTTGCAAGACTGACTTCCGATTCTCCTTGCAACCATTTCGTCCGACTCTCTGGACTTATTCATGTCATTCACTTCGCTGTATAAGTGATCAAGTTCCCGGATGTTGTTTTGTCTGCGAGCGGATTGGTTTCGCGAGACGTGGGGGGGCGAGATTGGGGAGGGGGGGGGGAATTATATATATGCAAAACAGCCGATTTGACTAATCTTGTGTTTGACTTCAAGATCATGAAATCATTAACCCAGGACACGATGCTCTTGGATAAACAGACAAATGAATAAATTTGTTTGTTTGGATATCTTATTCTAGGATTTTCGAGTATTGTGCGTATTTTGATAGTCCGCCTTATTACATTTTTTCAGACTTATTTTGTCGCTTACGTCTTCCATGGCAGGGACCGACCCCTCGAGTGTCTGCCCCAAAGAATCAAGTATAAGTCCTAGTACTGAGAAATATTATGAGAAAGGGAGAGATTTAGAATAGGTAAACACACATAAAACATAAAATAAGCATTTTTTCGATTCAGATATATATTTAAATATCATGATCTTATCTCCCATTCTGATTGGGTGCCCCCCCCCCCCCTTCCTCTCATTTGAAAGCTGTTGTGAACCAGAAATTTATAATTATGCACTTTACTATTTCATTGCTTTATTAACATATGGCTTATCCCTTTCCCGTTCACATGCTTTTTTTGCAAGATGACAATATAAAATAAATATGAAACCATTTATTAATAGTAAAAAATATAAACAAACGTAAAAAAGTAAAACAATAAAACATACATGAAAATAACACCAATAAAATTATTAATAATGCACCAAATCTCTTTTAGTTACTTTCCGAAGAACTAACTGAACAAATTTCTCTCACCAGTTTATGTTCACAAACCTCGACGACACTTCCGGGGATTCCCCAAAAGGCACAAGACCAATTCTCGGATCCGCCTCCAAATGTCTCTTCTAGTTATACAATGGTTCATAAAAGAACCATTGTATAACTTATGAAGATCAGCAGAACGTAGCAATTAAAAGCTGTAAATAAGTCCAATATAAGAAAGTTTAAAGAGTTCAAAGCAATCCTACAGTTGTTGTTGTTGTTGTTTTCGGGGTAAGATACTAAAAAATAAAAATAGAAAATATACATCTATTAAGAAAAATATAAAAAGTCATAGTAATGTTCTGTGGCAACACACTGCTTTCTGGCATCCTCCTTACTTGCGGGATAGAGTGCCTGTTCCTCGGGCTTCGGCGCAGTGAAGGCAGCCGAAGCTCATGGTGAGGAAATGAGGGGAATACGAGAGAGATTGCGGCAATGTTAAGTTGTCTCTTCCATAGTGTTGCCACCTCGAGAGAGAAATATACATATATGCCTGTGGGAAAAGCCAGAGGAGATTTTTTGCATTTTTATACCTCCTAGAGTCAGACGGCGTAATTTTGCGAAGTCGTCCACCTGTGAAGTTCCCAACCTTCCCTCTGCACGCCACTGAGCTTTTGTCTGAACGCGTCCACTTGCGTTTGTAGGTTTTGTTTAGTCTCCCATGAAGTAGCTGTTTCTCTGCACGTTTTCTACAAATTTCATAAAAGTACAGCCAAGGGTTGTAATAAAACACTCGTGTTGGTTACAAAGGGCTTTTATCTTTTACTTCTTTCTGTGTATGCTTTTCTTTTTTCTTCCTTTCTTTCATTTGCTCCTTTCAGTATTTGTATGTCTATCTATATTTCATTCGCTATTTCTTTCAGTGTCTGTGTTTATCTTTTCTTACCTTCGTCTACTTTTTTCAATGGTCTTTTTCTTTCTTTCCCTCTATTATCTCTATCAGTGTGTATATCTCTGTTTCCTTCTTTTCCTCACCTCTCGGTATATATTGATCTCCTCCTTTCTTTCCTTCTTTCAGTCTATGTATATTCATCTTCCCTCTTTCTTATTTTTTTTTAATGTATTTGTATTTCCTTTATCCTTTCTAATACATGTTTCATTATTTTTTCCTTATTTCACTTCCTTCAGTGCATTCCTTTCCATTTCTTTTACTTTTCCTGTGAATGTATTTTTTCCCTTCTTTCATTCCTTTTAGTCCCTTCTTATTATTTTCTTATAATTCTTTCAGTGTATGCATATTTTTTCCTTCAATATTTTGGTTCTCTTAGTGTATATATATTTGCATTTCCTAATCTATTCATATAATACCAATTACACTGAATACTATTTCTTCTTATAACGAAATATAATCTTTTAGAAAATATTTGATATGGAAATTAAGTTCCTCCCACGATGATTCTCTGTGGAGCTAATGAAGACGCGAGTGTTGCAATGTTGAATTCGAATGTGTGTGTGTGTGTGTGTGTGTGTGTATGTGTGTGTTGTGTGTGTGCTGTTCGTTGGTGTGTGTGTGTTGTGTGTGTGTGTGTGTGTTCTTTGTGTGTGTGTGTGTGTGTGGTATTTATGTGGTTGTCTGTGTGTTGTGTTGTGCCGTCTATGTGTGTGTGTGTTTGTTTGAGTGTGTGTTTGTAACGTTTGTATGTTTTGTTGTTGGTTTGTGTGCGTGTTATGTATGTTTGTGTATTTGTGCTTTTTTGTTTGTGTGTATGTATATATGCGTGTGTATACATACGTCTGTGTGTACGTGCGTGTGTGTGTGTGTGTGTGTGTGAGTGTGCAGTACACCCGTGTGCATATACGTGCCCGTGTGTGTGTACGTGTGAGTGTTATCACAAAAAAAAAAAAAAAGTATGTCCAAATCAGTCGCTTTTTCTCTCCCTTTCGGAATGCAGGTCAGAACGAGAGAATTTCTTTTCTTCATTAGCGGTTTCTCATCTTGTCTCTATGCACGAAGGAGCGTAAATCTGATTATTCCTTTTTTTAATATATAAAAGTGAATCAAGCAAATTCTTTCCTCTTATATATCTTTTTCCTCTCTCTCGCTTTTTCCCTTTCTCCTCTCTCTCTCTCCTCTCTCTCTCTCTCTCTCTCTCTCTCTCTCTCTCTCTCTCTCTCTCTCTCTCTCTCTCTCTCTCTCTCTCTCTCTCTCTCTGCTCTCTCTCGCTCTCTCTCGCTCTCTCTCTCTCTCTCTCTCTCTCTCTCTCTCTCTCTCTCTCTCTCTCTCTCTCTCTCTCTCTCTCTCTCTCTCTCTCTCTCTCTCTCTCTCTCTCCTCTCTCTCTCTCTCTCTCTCTCTCTCTCTCTCCTCTCTCTCTCTCCTCTCTCTCTCTCTCTCTCTCTCTCTCTCTCTCTCTCTCTCTCTCTCCTCTCTCTCTCTCTCTTCTCTCTCTCTCTCTCTCTCTCTCTCTCTCTCTCTCTCTCTCTCTCTCTCCTAACTAATTATTATTCCACAGATCCTGAGATGATTAACCCCCCCCCCACCCCGCCAACCCACCACTCATCCCGCCTCCTCAAAAAAAAAAAAAAAATCCGCCGACATATAATAATTTCTCCATCGATAGAAAGGCAGATGGCGGAAGGGTTTTGGCAGGGGTTGGCAGAGGAAGAGCTGGCAAAGGCAGGGGTTGGCAGAGGCAGGGGAGCACGGTGACAGGGGGGAGGGGGATAGAAGAAGGGTATCAGATCCTGGAAAGGCTATGGACAAGGCTATGGCAGGGAGGTTGTCAGATCCCCACGGCAGGCAGGGATGGTGGTCAGGGTGCAGGGCGATGGCAGGGTGGCGGGAGGATGACCCCGAGCAGAGGAAGCTCTCTAATTTCTGTCTAATGTGATTTGATGTCAGAGGCTGTCGAATGCATGACGTCAGAGAGGCTAATGGGCGCTGGATTTCGAAGTCCCTTGGTTGGCGTGTGCGGAATAGCGGGGACGAGGAGACATTCATATATATATATATATATATATATATATATATATATATATATATATATATATATATATATATATATATATATATATATATATATATGTGTGTGTGTGTGTGTGTGTGTGTGTATATATTATTATATAATATATATATATATATATATATATATATATATATATATATATATATATATATATATAACGTCTCCTCATGATGATGATGTTATATATATATATTATATATATATATATATATATATATATATATATATATATATATATATATATATATATTATATATATATATATTTATTTATATATATATATATATATATATATTATATATATAATATATATATATATATATATATATATATATATATATATATATATATATATAGACAGATAGATAGATAGATAGATAGAAAGATAGATAGATAGATGGATATTTATATATATACATATATATCATTATCATTAACATCATCATTTTCATCATTTTTATCATCATAACCATTTTTATCATTATCAATGTCAGTATTCTCATCCTTGTTATCATTATCATCACTACCATCACTTACCACTTATCATTTCACACGTGATCTCGCCCATCAATCGGTAATGATACCAAAGTCCCAAGCAAAGACCCATTACACTAGGCAACAAATTTCTTTTTTTCTTTTTATTTTGTTACAAACACGTGATCTACTGATTCCTACTAAATTGATGGTGTTGATTTCAGATCTGATATATAAATATCTCTTATCACGTCCTGATTTTATGTAGTCGATAACCACTATTTTTCATTTTTTTACTCCCCGGCTTAGCAGTCTAAGCTACTTTTCCGTGTGGAGTTTTATTTAGGCATACTTAAATGATTATGTTGACATGGGTGTTTTTCCTCCACTTTTCTGGCCTAAGACAGTGGAGTTCCACTGGCGGAGTTCCCACCGCTGCGCATTAGTATTTAGTTGAAGAGGGACATTCCTGATCTGAAGTGAAACATGATTCCTCTTCATTCGTCGTTTATAGGATGACGAGCCCCCCTTCTGCAGGAACCAACAATAATCTCCCATCATATTTGGATTAAAATTACCTTGATATCTGTTTTGAAAGACGGAGACCTGTTGGTCGAAGCGTCCACCATGCTCGCCGCTTACAGTCCCAAGGTTGGCCGGGAAAAAGTCAGGTGAGAATGTAGAAAATGCATTTTCAAAGACATTCTACATCCCATTCGTTCACAAGATTTAAGCATGTTTTCTATGAGATCACAGTGGTTTTCAGCTTTGTGATTTCCAATGAAATTTCTCACAACTTCAACAGACGATGTCCATGCACTCAGTTCCATCTCATTTAGGCGAGATGGAAACGATGAGTCACGGACGACACTGCGGATCTCTGGTCCAGTGGAAACTCCAGCTCCTAGCTTAGCATCTGTCAATATTCCTCTGAATTTATCCTTTAGATATTGGAAACCACTGTTTTGATGACCCATGCCCTTCACAAAATTCTTCATAAGGCTAAGTTTAATGTGAAATGGTGGAAGATGTATTCTCTGAGCGTCAATTAGTGCTGGGTGCTACATATTATATTTATCAACAACATTCTCAGTTCTAGATGGCCAATCATGCTTTTTGTAGCGGTTCTTGCCATCTCTGCTGTTCCATAGGCACAAAAGCAATGATACAACTTTAAGGTCGCCACAAATGTTCCTTGTGTGTTCCATATATCTGATGAGTCTTAGCAGCAGTTCCATGGATTCATGACTCATTAAGGCCAGTGCCATGTGCTACAGGTTTTGAAGGCTTTCCATTGCCGTTGTGCAGTAAGACAGCTTCAGTGCTAGCTTTATTAGAGTTAATGAAGAGTCTTCATTCTTCTGGATCATAGAGACAGCAAAAATCTGTTGCAATCTGTTACATCAGACCATTAATATGTTAGTGTGTTCTTGTGTCAAAGTTGGAAATTAAGAGTAAATTTTATTTATCCAAATAGATGTGGATGAGGAAGAGTAGGATAAGTGATCTGCATTTTGCATAAAATCTAGACGTGACAACAAATTTCATTTTAGATTTGAATTCAGCATATCAAATCAGCTAGAAACACATATGCTCTTCTGTAACAAAATCTTATTTGCCAAGTGAATTATCAATATCATCGTCATTATGTGTTTGGTAGCGTTGGTTAGTTAGTCAGTTTGTTTGTTCGTTAGTAGGATAACTCAAAACGTTATGAACGGATTTTTATGATTTTACGAGAAGTGTATCTTAATCTAACTTGGATGCTATTAGATTTTGGTGGTGATCTGGATCATGATCCGAATCTAGTTTTTTTTTTTTTTTTTTTTTGTTATGCATCAGTTATTCCCATTTGCATTAACAATAGAGTATCTATCTTTTTTTTTTTTTTTTTTGTTTACGGTCGTCACCAATGTACTTGAGAAATGGGTGATTTGAATGTAATCATCAAGTGTGAATATCTCTGTTGTATTAGTGACCCTGTTGCCTTGGCGAAAGTATGCGCTCTCTGAGTGCTTCTAGTTATTATCATCATTATCAGTATCATTATCATCATCATTGGTATTATCACTATCTTCATTATTATCACATCATCACCGTCGTTATTATCATTATCCTCCTCATCATCATCATCATCGTTATTATCATTATCCTCCTCCTCATGGTTATTATCATTATCCTCATTACCAGCTTCAAATTGCAGCTCCTCACATGACTGAGAATTTCTGCGCAGATGCTGCCTTGCGTAATTAAGTATAATAATTACTTGTCGTTGTGACATTTTCCAGAATCATTAGTGAAAGATTTTTTTTAAATAATATGATCGTTGCGAGGTAGGAAGATGGGAAGAAAGGAAAAGAAGAAGAGAGAGAGAGAGAGAGAGAGAGAGAGAGAGAGAGAGGGGTGAATAGAATAATTTTCCAATAGCTTTCGTCGTGTTTCGAGCGAATCTAGCGCTCATTTCCTTCGCAAACGAAGGACAGCTACGATATCGGTCCCAATAGCTGGGAGGTCATGACGGTTTGGGGAGGCTAATTTCGAGAGATATCGGTAGAACACCAGCAAGCATAATATATTAACAAATTTCCGGCTTGTATAGGGGGCTCGGCCCCCTCAAGTCTACTTTCAGGGGGGGGGCTACAGCTACCCCCCACCCCCCGCCTGGTCTGCAAAATCTTCCCCTCGTATGTTCCGGCAGGAGAGAGCCCAGACCCAGGAGCAGTTTCAACCTTCCCTTACTTAAGCATGAACTCCAGACGACCCAGTCCGCGGGGCACTGGGATCGTCGGGGTCATCCGGGCCTTTGCTGCGGGAACTGCGACCGCCGCCCGCCGTTCCTTCTCGGACAGCGGAGGCTTCGGTTTCGCGGCCTCGACGAACTCTGCTTTCACTGTACGGAGATTCGCAGGTATAGTAAGCTTGCCTCGTTGTGTCGGTCATATTTCGCGATGAAGTCGAATTAATAATCCTCGCACCTTACACACTGTCTAGCCATGATGGAACTGATTTGAATTTCAAATGGCTTCTCCGAGGCCTAGCTTCCATTGTCACGTGATGATCTATTCCATATCTGATTGGTTCTATTGTGTGTATGTTCACGTCACGTTCACGCACGAATCTAATTGGCTCATTTGATACGCCATCCGCTACATATTCGTCCGATTTTCCGTCGCTTTAAACGATTTTTTGTCCTTTTCTCGCGGCGGTGGAAGAGCAAGGGCGCTGCGGCTCCTGGAACTCGTGGAATTTATATCCTCTATAACACCGTTATTATCAATTTCCTGGAAAATGTATAGAAGAAAACTTTCACAGAATGGTGAGTTCTACTATTTCGTAAGCTCAGATTCTTTAATTTAGGTGTGGGGTTGTATTTCCAATAATACCCCCTCTTCTATATCAGGAGTCAGCAACCTTTTGAACAAAGTGTGCCAGTCTATAATTAATGCTATCTTATTAATAGCATTGTGTACCAGTTTTTTTCAGCACTGTATACCCAAATATATTTTCCAGCACATACATAGCATAAATGTAATATTTCTGTAGCACTTAGTACTCTTTGTAATAAGAAGCGTGTATGTTTTATAATTTTAGGTTTATACTCACCATATTAATATCTGAGCTTCAAACAACCCTCACAGCGGTCCGTTGTAGGCCTGCTGCGATGGGGGCTGAGGGCATGCTGCGTGTGTGAAAACATCTGCTCACATTGGTATGTAGATCCAAATACTGATGGTAATGCCAAGGCTTGTTCCTTCGCGCAACTGAACTTATCAGACAGTGGTGTCCGGGAACTTAATATGGAGGCTGCTTGATCATTTACAGTAGTTTCTAAAATATCTCGATTTTAAAAAGTAGCTGACATAATGATGTCTCTCTATCTCTCTATCTCTCTCTCTCATAATATTTTGCTGTTCAACTTTTTTCTTTGCTTCTCTGAATCGCATAACGTGCCATAGACAGGTGTTCTACGTGCCAAAGGTTGCCGACCTCTGTCCTATATACTTCCATCGTACAAAAAAATAAGAAGTTATTGGACACGCAAATGTTTCAGAGCCCGAAATATTTTTGAAATATTACGAGCAAGAGGGATGTGAAGAATTGCGCGGCATTTTTAAGATGACGTACGTTAGTGCGTTTTTCTAGGTATTTTTCAAGCATGTTCTTGTACATCGAAAACGTGCTATTTGTTAGTTGCGATACCCAGTGCACTAAATGAAATATTTGTAACGTATCACATGGCACCAGGTGTATTATAGGTGCATAGGAAATTTGACAACTAATCGAAAATGGAGACCAGATTGCAAGTGGTGTGAGCCTCTCAACTATGTTTTCATATTTTGATTTAAACAGGAACATACATATATATATATATATATATATATTATATATATATATATAATATATATATATATATATATATATATATATATTTATATCGTTACATCTAGTGTTCTAAAAAAACAGGCACCATACATATCGCCGAATGATCTGAAATATTCGAAAGCGGAGCCAGAATTCCGATTTTTTCAACCAGCGAGAAAAACATCACTTTCATGGGATTAGTTTTCACCTTTCCAAATCATATTGTGCCTTAATCAGTTTTTTTTTTTTTTTTTTTTTTTTTTTTTTTTATGTGATCACGTGGAATTTCTTAACTTTTAACCATCAGCGCAGACTAGGGCATTTATTATGCGGAAGCAACAAAATCCAAATTACATACACCACCAATATAACAGCGACAGAGACCTCAGGCACGTCTTTGAGGATACCGAACGATGACAAATCCTATCCGTCTTGATCGGTACTGAATGCATGGCAGACGCTCATCACCAAATAAATTCAACTGAAATTCATCACAGAAATACCTAATATCCAAATCGTTCATTAAAGGATCAGGAGTAGGTATACCATTTGCTAAACCCATATATTTATACTTATCATATAAAAGCCAATGTCTTTACCGGAAGGAGAGAGTGTAGCAGATGATTACCATGAGCTACATTTATATGATTTCGGATATTTTTTTGTGTATTTAGCAAATTTAAGAATCGCTCCTTGGGCAATGATTTATTGTTAAGGTCTCGCCCAGAACCCCCTTCAGATGGGCGGGAGAATGCCTGCCCTTGCCTGCCCCTTCTGATTATATATTTTTACCGACCGACCGAACAACGGCCCGGTTGAAATAGCTTACAAAACCTTCGTCGGCGGCCACACATTTATGGCCATAGGGTGTTTATTATGACAGTACAAATTGAAAACATTATTTTAACAACTGTCATGAAAGCATAAAAAATAAGATTGATATCTTGACATTTTGATGTCTCGCGTAAGGTACAGCACATAGCACCTGAAATAACGATGATAAATGCCTCATGTCCAAAATATTAAGAAATGGGCACCATTTATGACAAGCTGCCGTGTGTCAACTGCCGGATTATACCTGCGACAAATCTCGACAAATTCAGGCCCAGTGAAAACCTCAGTAGATGCTGTACTTTTTTCTGACCAATCAAAATCTGTGCACCTGGACACGAAGAGAAAAAAAAAACGTTCAGTGTGTGTCTGTCCGCTGTGTGAGAAAGAATACGTGTGAAATATTCATATATTCGAAGCCGGCTGAAAGTTCTAGAATTCGCAAAATACATTTATCTCCAGAAATAATATCCCTTCGAGGACATATGGCAATGAAGTACAATAACGGAGGCGCGACAATAGAAGAGAATTACGATTTAAATAGGTCATAAAGAGAGCTGCTAAATTAAACATATATATTACACGAAATATACATATGTATATGTGTGTATATATATGTATATATATATATATATATATATATATATATATATATATATATATATATATATTATATATATATATATATATATATATATATATATTATTATCTATATATCTATATCTATCTATCTATCTATCTATCTATCTATCTATATCTATATCTATATATATATATATATATATATTATATATAATTATATATAATATATATATATATATATATATATATATATATATATATATATATATATATATATATATATATATTAACCAAATGCTAGTAACAATAAGTTTTTACGCCTAATATTACAATAAACGCAGTTTTGCTGAAAATCATTCACGGTTTGGCATAAGTCCATTGTCTATTGCATAAACCACAATTGATTCGGTGTACAATCACAGCGACAAATTCGGCCTAAAAGGATTCGTAGTTATGTAGGACTATTTAATTTAATTAGCGCGGCCTCAAAATAACCGCCACGGCATTATGGAAATAGCCGTTCAGACGCATATAAATTCCACTTTACATATTATGGGAAGTAGAAAAAATTGTTTCCTTTTTGACGTTAATCATCACTATTGTTCGTAAACTGTTTCTCAAATGCGGTGAAAGTTTGTTTGGGAGTGACAACATCCGCGTCGATCACGTGGACAGCAACGATGTCTTGACACGGAACTACTGTGTTTAATCTTTTTGATTTGTAGTACTGTTTATAAACGCAATAAGTAAAAAAAAAAAAAAAAAAAAAAAAAAAAAAAAAAAACGTTATTGTTTGAGCAACAATTAACTATCTTTTATTGATATATCAAGAGCATCATCAGGAAATTTGGGAAACGCATTTTCATATTGAAAAGTTCCTTTTGTTGAGTTATGATTTAATGTATAGGTATTGTGCGGCAATCAGGCATAAACTAAACAGAGATTTAACCGCATAATTGCAGACCGTAAATGTATAAGTGAAACATGCCTCCAGTTCCCGTAGAGTTTTAAGAAACACGATTTAAAGCTATTTAGTGGTTTTGTTCTGTTTTGCTGTGAGTAAACCATGCAAATTCTTCCCGAAAAGTCTAGGCCTACACGCTTAAGCAACTTTGGCGTCGGGATCCACGAGTTGCGTCGCTCGCCAAGCAGTCAGATGCGACGGAGAACAGCAGCAATACAGCGCAAAACAGCGAAGGAATTATCCATTCCAAAAACAATCGTTTTGACAGTTGGAGGCTGGTTGAATCTGGACATTTGCCGTTGTTATCATCATGATTATTGCTTTTATTATCATCATCATTATTATCATTATTATTTGGGCTATTGTAATCAACATTGCTGCCTTCATTATTATCATTATCTTTATTGTTGTCATTATTATTATCATCATAAGTATCATTATTATCATCGTTATTGCCATTACCAATATCATCATTATTATTGCTATTATTTTTATTTTCATTATAATTATAATTGTTCTGTTTATTTTTATCTTTATTCCCATTATTATTGTACTTTTATTTTTCTGTCGTTACAATTATACCATTACCATTGTTATTTTTATCATAGTTATTATTATCATTGCTATCTATTACTATTATTATCATTAGTATCATTATTGTTATTGTTGTTGTCATTGTCACTATTGTGGTTATTATCATTGTTGCTCATTATCATTACTATAACTATTATCACTATTATTGTGTAATTATTATTGTTATGATTTTTATCATTATTATCATTACAATCGTTATTATTATTAGCAATATTATTACTATTATCATTATTACTATTATTATTGTTATTATTGTTATTATAATTTGTATTATCATTATTATTATTTTATTATCATTATTATTATAGATATCGTTATAATCATCATTATTATTAATACTATAAAGATGGAAAGCAGAGAACGAGAGAAAAGATTAGGAGAAATAAAACAAAGAGGAGAGAGAAACAGAAAATATCGGAGAAATTTTTAAAAAGTAGATAAAGAATCGATATGTAAAGAAAAGGGAGAGAAGGCTTGAGAAATGATCAAGAAACAGAAGAGAAAAAAAAAAATAAAAATAAAATAAAGAAGAAACGAAAACACACACCGAATAAAACGAGGGTAAAGAGCAGAGAAAATAACGAAAAAGAAAAGCACAAAGCGACAAGACATCTAAGAACTAAAACATTAAAAAAAAAAAAAAATCCCCATTTTACCTTTCACAAATCCCCCCCCCCCAAGAGCCACCCTCCACCCCCCTCCCCCTCCCCTCCCCCTACGACCACGCCCACGCCCACAAGCACCCACGTCTCTCAAAATAGACAAAAGCAGCGAAATATAACTTAGCCTACATGATGTTAAAGTTTAAATTGCTTGTTTGAACTTCCATCTGGCTTCGGGAAAAGACAATGCAACGTGTTATCTTCAGCGAACTTCACTTTCATGAAATTCGGATAAGAATTATTATGACAACGCAAGGGAGTTTCTTATCATCGTTGCTGTTATTGTTAATATTACTATGATCAATATTTTATTAAAGATTGGGATGATAGTGATAACAATAATAACAACAATAATAATGATAGTAATGACAATAATGATAACAGTAATGATAACAAGAATTATGATAATAAAGATGATAACGATAGTAACAATCAAAATGATAATGTCAGCAATAATAACAATGATAATAGTGACATTAATGATAATGATTATAGTAATGGTAATATTGACAGTGATATCAATAATACTAAAGATAATCAAGATTGTAGTATTAATGCAACAGAAATATTGAAATCGTCATGATAATGGAACTAATAATGAAGATAATAATATAAACAGCAACAAATAATGGTGATGATAACGATAATGATGATACTGAAGATGATAATGATTATAAAAATGGTAATGATAACATCATTGATAACAACAATGAAAAGTATAACGATAATGATAATGCTACTTCTAATGTTAATATAATAACAATGATAATAATTACAACGACACAAAACAAACAAAACACAGAAATACTAAATATAACAACAACACCAAGAACAACAACAACCCTAATGCACCGTTATCCTAATACTCACGAACATCATAATTAGAAGAGCGACGGACAACCCCCCTTCCCACTTTCTCAGACGAGACGCACCGGCTTCCCCCAAATAAGCGCGTCGGGAATTTATCTCGACATCTCAGAGTGTGCAGTATATTCCTCGCCCTCGGTTTCATCTGCTTTTTTGAAGGGAAAATCGAGTTTGTGGGCGCCTTGGGTGATTGCCAGGTGCATGACTGATGAAGAGTCTGCGGGTATTAGCATAAGGCAGTGTGGGGTTTAGTGGCGTCATGTGTATGTGTGTATAGAGGCAGAGAGGTTGATGGATAGGATGGTGGAGATATAGATATATAGATATATACATACACAACTGCATAAATACATATATGCATACATACATGCATACTTAGGTAGATGCATAGATACATAGGTAGATGCAAAGATACACAGATAGATAAATAGATACTTAGGCTGATGGATTCATACAAACATATATGTGAGTGTATATATATATATATATATATATATATATATATATATATATATATATATATATATATATATAAATAGATAAATAGATACTTAGGCTGATAGATACAGACAAACATTTGTGTATATATATACATAAATGGAGAAATAGATACTTAGGCTATACATACAAATATATATATATACATATATATATATATATATATATATATATATATATA
>NW_020870081.1:383912-388912 GCF_003789085.1 Penaeus vannamei | reverse complement strand
TCTCTACAGAACATGTCCCTTACGTCCAGATGGATATGGGACCAGCTTTAACTTTAGATCTCCATATATGGAAATCCTTAAAAGTAGATTAATAAACAAATAAAAAGTTCGTGATCTTTATTAATCAATTCTCCAAAATTTCTGATATGATTACTCGATTTCGCTTTTCTTATTAACAAATTTAATTAGATTCAATAACAACTGCACAGGCATAGTAGCAGGGACCCTTTTCTTCTTAATTACCTCAGAGCTAATGAAATTGATAAGCTCGAGGAGAAGTAATTAAGTCAAAGAGACTGCGCAAACAGGAAAGACATTTTCAATTAAAAGTGTCTTCACCTCGAGAGAGAAATATTAATGAGGAGTAATTTTATCAGTGCTAATTGCTTTCCTTCTATGGACTTCTCTGGAGCCGAATAATTCTTTTAAGATTTCATTATCATTATTAATGCCATCATTATCATTGTCATTATCATTACCATCATTATCATCACCATTATCATCACCATAATCATTGTCATCATCAGCATTATCCTCATCATAATCATCATCAGCATTATCCTCATCATTATTATCAACATAATCATTATAATCATCAACATTAACCTCATCATTATCATCATCCTAACTACTGCAGCTACCATTACTACTATCATCAGCATTATCCTCATCATTATCATCATCAACACGAACCTCATAATCACCCTTATAACTACAGTGACTACAATGACTATGACGAATAACAACAACTGCAGGGATGATAATCGCAATCAAAATTCAAACAGCCATCGAATCGCCAATCTGAATCCGAGTTTTCGCCTTCCAGCCTCGCCTCTTTTCCCAATCCATTTCCGGCTTCGAAACCTCCCTCTTTGGCTGCATTACATTCATATTTCATGTGTACACCCCGGGCTGGATCTGGCCTGGTTGGCTTGTTTTCTGTGTGTGTGTGTTTGTGTGTGTAAAGTTGTGTGTGTGTGTGTGTGTGTGTGTGTGTGTGTGTGTGTGTGTGTGTGTGTTGTGTGTGTGTGTGTGTGTGTGTGTGTGTATTGTGTGTGCCAAAATGAGAGTCAAACTATGCAAAGTCATTAAAGATCAACATTGTTTTGCAACTCTCCAAGGGCGTTCTGTTCTCTCTCTGTTGTTTCAGTAGAAATCAACCGTTTTGTTAAAAGGAAATAAATGCAAACATTTGCGATAAAGATATTTCTGTTCGATTTTATGTGGCCTTCATAAACTACATAACATTTAACAAATCTACACTCTTCCACTAAATATGATAATAATAAAAAAATATGATGACATGATGATGATAACAATAATAATAGTAACAATGATAGAAGCAAAAATGATTTAAGAAGAGATGTTAAAATCATTATCAATAATACTGCTGATAAGGATAATTAATAATAATAATAATGATAATAACAATAATAATAATAATAATAATAATGATAATGAATGATTGATGATGATGATGATGATATGATGATGATGATGATGATAATGATGGTGATATGATATAATAATAATAATAATAATAATAATAATAATAATAGTTATCATATAATGATAAAAAACTATAATAATTATTATAATGATCATCATCATCATCATCACCATCATGATAATAATGATAATAAACAATTAGATCAACACACAAACCCATATAAGGTATGGACAGAAACCCCTTAGGTTTCTGTCCATCCGTAATTTTAGAAAGTTTATATTTAGCGATTTTTTATTTCTTTCTATCGGGATATTGATATTCACACTCATGCCTAGCGGTTTTTAAAGGTCAAGCTAGCGGATTTGAGAGAGAGAGAGAGAGAGAGAGAGAGAGAGAGAGAGAGAGAGAGAGAGAGAGAGAGAGAGAGAGAGAGAGAGAGAGAGAGAGAGAGAGAGAGAGGCAGGTCGACAGGCAGATAGATAGAGAAAACAGAGAGACTAAAAGATAAATTATAGGTCAAGCTAGCGGAAATTAATCGACAGGCAGATAGATAGAGAAAAACAGAGAGACTAGGAAGATAAAAGATAAATATATAGGTCAAGCTAGCGGATTTGAAGAAACATCAATGGTTGTTGCAATTGTACCTTAAGGCTTGGGAAACTCCGATACTCCATATAATCAGTATGTAATTAGCATTTGTTAAAGATGACGTTTTTTTTTTAAGTAGTTGAACTGGTATTAAATTAACGTACACGTACGTACATAAGCCTCTTATGATCTATAATGAAACCTTCTAAATTAAAAGACTGAAAAAAACGTGTTGGTCCACATAAAGTTCTACTTGTTCAGAAGTTTACATTAGATAATAATAATAATAATAAATAAATAATAAATAATAATTGATAAAAATGATAATAATAATAATAATAATGATAATATTAATAATAATAATAATGGTTATACAACATCATATCGACATGGAATCAACATCACAGCGTGTGCTAATATATAAATTGACATTTATTACCTTTTTGATAATGATAATAATATTGATGGTAACAATAATAACAATGATAATGATAGTAACAATGACAATATTGATGATAATGATGATGCCTGTATGAATAACACATAATTAATGACAATGGTAGTAGTCCAACGAAATAATAAAATGCATGATTTAATAATGTGTGTGTGTGTGTTCCTGATGGTTGTGTGTGTGTAGATGATGGGTGCTCGTGATTTGCTCCTTGTTGATTTTTTAGTTTTGAGTTTGTTTCCGGTTTTAATGGATTATCATTTTAAGGTTATGATTTGGATAAAGAGTCGAAGATCATGATGTAAAGGATCATAACGATAAAATGTCGGATTGTTGGGGTATAATTAATACGTTGTCGTATGATCTGTGACATTTCTGATTGTATATGTGATTGGGATATTTGATGTTTCTGTTAGCATATCCAAACACAAGACTAACACACACATGCCAAACCGTAGTAACAATAATATATTAAGTATAATAGTTGAGCTTAACTAATAATTATTAACAATTAGTAACCTTGTTAATGATAATAATGAATCTTCAATGTATCTACTAAACATATCTTAAAAGCATTTGCTCCTACTAAATTCCCATGAATATCCCATAAAATCTATTACTATAGATCCTATTCAATTATAACATACATATATGATATACAATATAATTATAAATCATTATTCTAATAACAATAATAATAATAAGAGTGTAATAATAATATAAATTAAATAATATAATGATATAATTTAAATATAATTGGATTAATATAATATATATAATGTAATATATATTATATAATAAATATAAATATAAAATGATATAAATGTGTAATAATAAACAACGACAATAACTAATTAATAATAATGATATAAACTAATTATATCAATTAATATATTTCGATAATAACTGATTAATATTAATAATAATAAATAATTAGTTATTATTTATTATTATTCAGTTGATTATATATTATATTATTGATTATTATTATTTATTATTATTATTGTGTTGTGAAGTGTGTGTTTATGTAGTGTGTGTTAGTTGTGTTAATCACATACACTCAATTACTATTATTGTATTATTATCATTTAATTATGACTAATTATAATGTTTATAATTACAGTAATGATGATAATTATTGATTTACTGATTATTTAATACTAATAATAATGGATAGTAAATTATGATAAAACAATAATAATAATGATAATAATAATATAATCAATATATAGCAATATATAATAATGATTATTGAAATTAATGATAATGAGTAAAATTATATATAATAATAATGATAATTAAATAATTAGATATATTAATAATATATTAATAAATAATGTGGATAATAATAACAATATACCAACTACACATTGACTATATATAATATAATAATTAATAATAATTAATAATAATATAATAATATAATATATTATAATAATAATATATAATATTTAAATGATGTGATTTGAATGCATATAATAAACATAATAATGATAACAACATAAACATAATTAAACATAAAATTATATATACTTTGATCGTGCGTATGTGTGTTTGTACAATCATAATTAATAATAATTATAATAAAATAATAATAATAATTAATTAACTTTAATATCATTCATATAAATGAGTTTAATTAATAATGAATATAATAATAATAATAAATATAATATTATAATTATAATACAATAATATATGATATATAATTTAATATATAATTAAATTAATAATATAATATATAATATAATTTATACCACCACAACATAACAATAATAATTAATATAACCATAATATAATTAAAATAGTATACAATAATATTATAATTGATAATAACAATAATAATAATTAATTAAATAATAATATTAATATATATTAACTTATAATAAATTAATAATAATTAATATATAATTAAATAATAATTATAGTTACATAATAAATAATATTAAATATAAATTATAAATAATTAAATTAAATTTGATAATAATATATATAATATATAATAATAATAATGATTTAATAATATATAATAATTTAATAATAAATAATAAAATAATACAATAAAAACAATACATAAACAATCAAACTAAACAACGATATAATTAATATTATATATAAAAATAATAATAATGACATAGAACTAACGGACTTCGACTATTACAAATAATTCGACTTTCATAATATTGAAAATCAGCATACACAGACATAATGGATAATAAGGTCCTTATGTATCTTCCCTCCAAACGCATAAGATAAATAATAAATGCAGCATAATAATAATAATGATAATAATATAGTATAACCAATAATAAAAAATATAAATAACTATAAATAATTTATTCTGATAATTTTAGGCATAAATAATAATAGGTACGTTAATAAATATAATTGCCCAACTTTGCAATAGTTGGAACGCTCGGACACGTAGAATAAGTCAACAACAATGTATAGCACAGGAAATCCAATAATTGCGGGAACACCGGCCTGGCGTAGCCTTGAAGTGGCATTTCC
>NW_020870081.1:371412-373912 GCF_003789085.1 Penaeus vannamei | reverse complement strand
TATATATATATATATATATATATATATATATATATATATATATATATATTATATATATATATGTGTGTGTGGTGTGTGTGTGTATACATAATATATATACATACATACATACATTATATATTATACATCTTATGGGGCGAGCGTGAACTAATTACAGTTAGCATGCTTCTTTATTATCTTTATTCTGGGCATGTTTATTTTTCATTTTCTTTCTCTTTCTTTCTATCCACCGTCTTTGTTTCCGCCCTTCTTCCTTTCTCTTTTCTCTCTCTCTCTCTCTCTCTCTCTCTGTCTCTTCTCTCTCTCTCTCTCTCTCTCTCTCTCTCTCTCTCTCTCTCTCACTCTCTCCCTCTCTCATTTTTTTTATCCTTTATCTATCAGCTTGGTAATGTCATCGTTTATTACCCCCCCCCCCCGCCTCCAGGTACAAAGGGAAACGCAAACTAAGCCAATTCCTAATGAGAATTTAATCGAAAACCAAAAATACGAACATCCACGCAGTTCATTTATTTCAAAATAGTAATTCAATATACATTCACAATTACTCGATTGGTTAAACGTCTGCCTTGGAGGCGGGCGGACTGGGGTTCGAGTCCACAGTCCTTTTAGTTTTCTTTCGAGTTTGTGGTTATAGATGCTTGCATTTTGTTAGCAATGGTGGTTAGAAAATAAAAGCAATAATCATAGCTGAAGAAATCAAGCCAATTTAAAAATTAATGTTTATCGGGAAGAACGCTAAAATCACGAGTTGAGATTGAAAAAAAATATATATGTTACTGATAATAGGGAAGATTCGACTTATGAATGATAATCTCAATCAACCTCAGCTAAGGAAATTCAAAAAAATGACAAAAAAAAAAAAAAAAATATAAAAGAAAAACTTAGACATGAAAAACATTGATAAAAACCAATCACGGCCTGCAATGGCTTGAAGGCAAAATTATTTTTTCAGCAATGAAAAAAATATTAAAATACATATATTTGAAAGCTCTTTAAAAAAATAATTACAAAAACAAAAATTACTCTAGGTTCTACATTGGAAAAAGCGTGGTTCTGTGGGTCTTAGATGTGCATCGACAGTGTATGTGCATAATGTGTATACATAACTATTAAGTATATATGAATAATAACTTTATATTGTAATAACTATAAATATATATTATATATCGATTTATTTATATTAGGTATAATAGTTTATCTATTGTGTGTCTTATGTATTTATTAAATATAACATTACATATAAATGTGTGTATGTTTGTGATGTATCTGTGTGTGTCGTGTTGTGTGTGTGTATTGTATGTGATCTATATATAACTATAAAGACGGTAGAATTATTGAGATCTACGGGTCAAAATGGCAATCGAGGAAGCGATACGCCAAAAAGAAAATTCAGAGATTTGTCTACTCTTATATTTTCAATAAATCTCGTTTGTGCAACGTGTTTTTTTTCACCATGCAACAACTTATATCATATGCTAATGGTCAAAATTTCTTTCCAACATATTCAGTGGAGTTAACTAGGACATACCACATTCATAAGTTACCCCTAAACACATCAAAATATAAACTATGAAAACAAAAAATATCAGTGGCACATAAAGCAAAATTATTTGATATTTAAAATAATATCCGTATATACTGTAAATTTAGAAAAGACAAGGAGAGCTGCTTGTCCTTGTGTCTCGTAGACTTCTATATCATGATTGTGCTTTATAAGATAAGCTGCCTGGAGTAGGCTTGGAGTTTTCTGGGTTTCCGTGAGAAGCATTATGATTGTTGATTTTTTGTTTGCATTTTCCTGATTGGAAAGATTACAGATACTATTATGAGGTCTTCTCATTTTGAAGTTTTGGTTTTTCGGAGTACTCTTGGCTCCAGCAGTACTCTTTCTCTCTTTCTTTACTCTCCCTCCCTTCTCCCTGTCCTTCTTCTCTCTCCTACTCCCCCTTTCTTCTTCACGCATTGGAAACCCCAACTTTTTACACTTAAATTATCGAATACGAACAGGTTAAAACGTCATCTCAATTGGCCTCATATACCATAAACCCCCCCCCCTTCCCTCCCTCCTTCCCCTACTCCCATCCCTAGTCCTTCCTTCCTTTTCTTTCTTTTTCTATCCACCATCTTCGTTTCCGACCTTCTCTCTCCTTTCTTTTATAAAAGTAAACTGGGCTGTGGTTTCTGTCTATATTTGTCTGTTTATCTTGCAGTTTATTTATCCTGAATAGCGTTCAATCATATATTCCCAGTGGCTCAATCGGTTAAACACCTGCCCTCGCGGCGGGGACTGGGTTCGAGCACCCAGTCCTTAGCTTTTTCTTTCGAGTTTATGGTTATAAATACAACTATTTTATCAACAATAATGGTTAGAAAGTAAACAAAAAAAAGTAGCTGAAATCAAGCCGAATTAAAAATTCATATGTTCATAAGGAAAAGCATTAAAACCTCGAGCTGATTGAAAAATGTATGATATATTACTGAAAATAGGGAAGGTTCGACT
>NW_020870081.1:361412-368912 GCF_003789085.1 Penaeus vannamei | reverse complement strand
GTTGAATTCCTTGCTGATTGAAAACGTTATCCACTGATCGAGGTTGAATTCCTTGCTGATTGAAAACGTTATCTCACTGATCGAGGTTGAATTCCTTGCTGATTGAAAACGTTATTCACTGATCGAGAAGATTGTTGATTGAATTCCTTGCTGATTGAAAACGTTATTTCACTGATCGAGGTTGAATTCCTTGCTGATTGAAACGTTATTTCACTGATCGAGGTTGAATTCCTTGCTGATTGAAAACGTTATTTCACTGATCGAGGTTGAATTCCTTGCTGATTGAAAACGTTATTCCACTGATCGAGGTTGAATTCCTTGCTGATTGAAAACGTTGATCGAGGTTGAATTCCTTGCTGATTGAAAACGTTATTTCACTGATCGAGGTTGAATTCCTTGCTGATTGAAAAACGTTATTTCACTGATCGAGGTTGAATTCCTTGCTGATTGAAAACGTTATTCACTGATCGAGGTTGAATTCCTTTGATTGAAAACGTTATTCACTGATCGAGGTTGAATTCCTTGCTGATTGAAAACGTATTTCACTGATCGAGGTTGAATTCCTTGCTGATTGAAAACGTTATTCACTGATCGAGGTTGAATTCCTTGCTGATTGAAAACGTTATACTGATCGAGGTTGAATTCCTTGCTGATTGAAACGTTATTCACTGATCGAGGGATTGATCGAGGTTGAATTCCTTGCTGATTGAAAACGTTATTTCACTGATCGAGGTTGAATTCCTTGCTGATTGAAAACGTTATTTCACTGATCGAGGTTGAATTCCTTGCTGATGAAAACGTTATTTCCACTGATTTGAATTCCTTGCTGATTGAAAACGTTATTCACTGATCGAGGTTGAATTCCTTGCTGATTGAAAACGTTATTTCACTGATCGAGGTTGAATTCCTTGCTGATTGAAAACGTTGATCGAGGTTGAATTCCTTGCTGATTGAAAACGTTATTCACTGATCGAGGTTGAATTCCTTGCTGATTGAAAACGTTATTCCACTGATCGAGGTTGAATTCCTTGCTGATTGAAAAACGTATTTCACTGATCGAGGTTGAATTCCTTGCTGATTGAAAACGTTATTTCACTGATCGAGGTTGAATTCCTTGCTGATTGAAAACGATCGAGGTTGAATTCCTTGCTGATTGAAAACGTTATTTCACTGATCGAGGTTGAATTCCTTGCTGATTGAAAACGTTATTTCACTGATCGAGTTGAATTCCTTGCTGATTGAAAACGTTATTCACTGATCGAGGTTGAATTCCTTGCTGATTGAAAACGTTATTTCACTGATCGAGGTTGAATTCCTTGCTGATTGAAAACGTTATTCACTGATCGAGGTTGAATTCCTTGCTGATTGAAAACGTTATTTCACTGATCGAGGTTGAATTCCTTGCTGATTGAAAACGTTATTCACTGATCGAGGTTGAATTCCTTGCTGATTGAAAACGTTATCTCACTGATCGAGGTTGAATTCCTTGCTGATTGAAAACGATCGAGGTTGAATTCCTTGCTGATTGAAAACGTTATTTCACTGATCGAGGTTGAATTCCTTGCTGATTGAAAACGTTATTCACTGATCGAGGTTGAATTCCTTGCTGATTGAAACGTTATTCACTGATCGAGGTTGAATTCCTTGCTGATTGAAAACGTTATTCCACTGATCGAGGTTGAATTCCTTGCTGATTGAAAACGTTATTCCACTGATCGAGGTTGAATTCCTTGCTGATTGAAAACGTTATTCACTGATCGAGGTTGAATTCCTTGCTGATTGAAAACGTTATTTCACTGATCGAGGTTGAATTCCTTGCTGATTGAAAACGTTATTTCACTGATCGAGGTTGAATTCCTTGCTGATTGAAAACGTTATTCACTGATCGAGGTTGAATTCCTTGCTGATTGAAAACGTTATTTCACTGATCGAGGTTGAATTCCTTGCTGATTGAAAACGTTATTTCACTGATCGAGGTTGAATTCCTTGCTGATTGAAAACGTTATTCACTGATCGAGGTTGAATTCCTTGCTGATTGAAAACGTTATTCACTGATCGAGGTTGAATTCCTTGCTGATTGAAAACGTTATTCCACTGATCGAGGTTGAATTCCTTGCTGATTGAAAATTTCACTGATCGAGGTTGAATTCCTTGCTGATTGAAAACGTTATTTCACTGATCGAGGTTGAATTCCTTGCTGATTGAAAACGTTATTCCACTGATCGAGGTTGAATTCCTTGCTGATTGAAAACGTTATTTCACTGATCGAGGTTGAATTCCTTGCTGATTGAAAACGAGGTTGAATTCCTTGCTGATTGAAACGTTATTTCACTGATCGAGGTTGAATTCCTTGCTGATTGTTGATTGAAAATTGAACGTTATTCACTGATCGAGTTGAATTCCTTGCTGATTGAAAACGTTATTACTGATCGAGGTTGAATTCCTTGCTGATTGAAAACGTTATTTCACTGATCGAGGTTGAATTCCTTGCTGATTGAAACGTTATTCACTGATCGAGGTTGAATTCCTTGCTGATTGAAAACGTTGATCGAGGTTGAATTCCTTGCTGATTGAAAACGTTATTCACTGATCGAGGTTGAATTCCTTGCTGATTGAAAACGTTATTTCACTGATCGAGTTGAATTCCTTGCTGATTGAAAACGTTATTTCACTGATCGAGGTTGAATTCCTTGCTGATTGAAAACGTTATTTTCACTGATCGAGGTTGAATTCCTTGCTGATTGAAAACGTTATTTCACTGATCGAGGTTGAATTCCTTGCTGATTGAAAACGTTATTCACTGATCGAGGTTGAATCCTTGCTGATTGAAAACGTTATTTCACTGATCGAGGTTGAATTCCTTGCTGATTGAAAACGTTATTTCACTGATCGAGGTTGAATTCCTTGCTGATTGAAAACGTTATTCACTGATCGAGGTTGAATTCCTTGCTGATTGAAAACGTTATTCACTGATCGAGGTTGAATTCCTTGCTGATTGAAAACGTTATTCACTGATCGAGGTTGAATTCCTTGCTGATTGAAAACGTTATTACTGATCGAGGTTGAATTCCTTGCTGATTGAAAACGTTATTTCACTGATCGAGGTTGAATTCCTTGCTGATTGAAAACGTTATTTCACTGATCGAGGTTGAATTCTTGCTGATTGAAAACGTTATTTCACTGATCGAGGTTGAATTCCTTGCTGATTGAAAACGTTATTTCACTGATCGAGGTTGAATTCCTTGCTGATTGAAAACGTTATTTCACTGATCGAGGTTGAATTCCTTGCTGATTGAAAACGTTATTCACTGATCGAGGTTGAATTCCTTGCTGATTGAAAACGTTATTCACTGATCGAGGTTGAATTCCTTGCTGATTGAAAACGTTACTGATCGAGGTTGAATTCCTTGCTGATTGAAAACGTTATTCACTGATCGAGGTTGAATTCCTTGCTGATTGAAAACGTTATTCACTGATCGAGGTTGAATTCCTTGCTGATTGAAAACGTTATTTCACTGATCGAGGTTGAATTCCTTGCTGATTGAAAACGTTATTTCACTGATCGAGGTTGAATTCCTTGCTGATTGAAAACGTTATTTCACTGATCGAGGTTGAATTCCTTGCTGATTGAAAACGTTGATCGAGTTGAATTCCTTGCTGATTGAAAACGTTATTCACTGATCGAGGTTGAATTCCTTGCTGATTGAAAACGTTATTTCACTGATCGAGGTTGAATTCCTTGCTGATTGAAAACGTTGATCGAGGTTGAATTCCTTGCTGATTGAAACGTTATTTCACTGATCGAGGTTGAATTCCTTGCTGATTGAAAACGTTATTTCACTGATCGAGGTTGAATTCCTTGCTGATTGAAAACGTTATTTCACTGATCGAGGTTGAATTCCATTTGAGGTTGAATTCCTTGCTGATTGAAAACGTTATTTCACTGATCGAGGTTGAATTCCTTGCTGATTGAAAACGTTATTTCACTGATCGAGGTTGAATTCCTTGCTGATTGAAAACGTTATTTCACTGATCGAGGTTGAATTCCTTGCTGATTGAAAACGTTATTTCACTGATCGAGGTTGAATTCCTTGCTGATTGAAAACGTTATTCACTGATCGAGGTTGAATTCCTTGCTGATTGAAAAGTTATTCCACTGATCGAGGTTGAAATTGAAAAGTTATTTCACTGATCGAGGTTGAATTCCTTGCTGATTGAAAACGTTATTTCACTGATCGAGGTTGAATTCCTTGCTGATTGAAAACGTTATTTCACTGATCGAGGTTGAATTCCTTGCTGCGTTCTGATCGAGTTGAATTCCTTGCTGATTGAAAACGTTATTCTGATCGAGGTTGAATTCCTTGCTGATTGAAAGACCTTGCTGATTGAAAAACGTTATTCACTGATCATTGAAAACGTTATTTCACTGATCGAGGTTGAATTCCTTGCTGATTGAAAACGTTATTTCACTGATCGAGGTTGAATTCCTTGCTGATTGAAAACGTTATTCACTGATCGAGGTTGAATTCCTTGCTGACGTTATTCGATTTTATTTCACTGATCGAGGTTGAATTCCTTGCTGATTGAAAACGTTATTTCACTGATCGAGGTTGAATTCCTTGCTGATTGAAAACGTTATTTCACTGATCGAGGTTGAATTCCTTGCTGATTGAAAACGTTATCTGATCGAGGTTGAATTCCTTGCTGATTGAAAACGTTATTCACATCGAGTTGAATTCCTGATTGAAACGTTATTTCACTGATCGAGGTTGAATTCCTTGCTGATTGAAAACGTTATACTGATCGAGGTTGAATTCCTTGCTGATTGAAAACGTTATTTCACTGATCGAGGTTGAATTCCTTGCTGATTGAAAACGTTATTTCACTGATCGAGGTTTGAATTCCTTGCTGATTGAAAACGTTATTTCACTGATCGAGGTTGAATTCCTTGCTGATTGAAAACGTTATTTCACTGATCGAGGTTGAATTCCTTGCTGATTGAAAACGTTATTTCACTGATCGAGGTTGAATTCCTTGCTGATTGAAAACGTTATTTCACTGATTTGAATTCTTGCTGATTGAAAACGTTATTTCCACTGATCGAGGTTGAATTCCTTGCTGATTGAAAACGTTGATTTGAATTCCTTGCTGATTGAAAACGTTATTCACTGATCGAGGTTGAATTCCTTGCTGATTGAAAAACTGATCGAGGTTGAATTCTTGCTGACGTTATTTCACTGATCGAGGTTGAATTCCTTGCTGATTGAAAACGTTATTTCACTGATCGAGGTTGAATTCCTTGCTGATTGAAAACGTTATTCACTGATCGAGGTTGAATTCCTTGCTGATTGAAAACGTTATTTCACTGATCGAGGTTGAATTCCTTGCTGATTGAAAACGTTATTCACTGATCGAGGTTGAAATTGAAAACGTCTGATCGAGGTTGAATTCCTTGCTGATTGAAAACGTTATTCACTGATCGAGGTTGAATTCCTTGCTGATTGAAAACGTTATTCACTGATCGAGGTTGATTCCTTGCTGATTGAAACGTTATTTCACTGATCGAGGTTGAATTCCTTGCTGATTGAAAACGTTATTTCACTGATCGAGGTTGAATTCCTTGCTGATTGAAAACGTTATTTCACTGATCGAGGTTGAATTCCTTGCTGATTGAAAACGTTATTTCACTGATCGAGGTTGAATTCCTTGCTGATTGAAAACGTTATTTCACTGATCGACATCTGATCGAGGTTGAATTCCTTGCTGATTGAAAACGTTATTTCACTGATCGAGGTTGAATTCCTTGCTGATTGAAAACGTTATTTCACTGATCGAGGTTGAATTCCTTGCTGATTGAAAACGTTATTTCACTGATCGAGGTTGAATTCCTTGCTGATTGAAACACTGATCGAGGTTGAATTCCTTGCTGATTGAAAACGTTATTCACTGATCGAGGTTGAATTCCTTGCTGATTGAAAACGTTATACTGATCGAGGTTGAATTCCTTGCTGATTGAAAACGTTATTTCACTGATCGAGGTTGAATTCCTTGCTGATTGAAAACGTTATTCACTGATCGAGGTTGAATTCCTTGCTGATTGAAAACGTTATTTCACTGATCGAGGTTGAATTCCTGATTTTGATCGAGGTTGAATTCCTTGCTGATTGAAAACGTTATTTCACTGATCGAGGTTGAATTCCTTGCTGATTGAAAACGTTATTTCACTGATCGAGGTTGAATTCCTTGCTGATTGAAAACGTTCACTGATCGAGGTTGAATTCCTTGCTGATTGAAAACGTTATTCACTGATCGCCTTGCTGATTGAAAACGTTATTCACTGATCGAGGTTGAATTCCTTGCTGATTGAAACTGATCGAGGTTGAATTCTTGCTGATTGAACACTGATTTGAATTCCTTGCTGATTGAAAACGTTATTCACTGATCGAGGTTGAATTCCTTGCTGATTGAAAACGTTATTCACTGATCGAGGTTGAATTCCTTGCTGATTGAAAACGTTATTTCACTGATCGAGGTTGAATTCCTTGCTGATTGAAAACGTTATTCCACTGATCGAGGTTGAATTCCTTGCTGATTGAAACGTTATTCCACTGATCGAGGTTGAATTCCTTGCTGATTGAAAACGTTATTTCACTGATCGAGGTTGAATTCCTTGCTGATTGAAAACGTTATTCTGATCGAGGTTGAATTCCTTGCTGATTGAAAACGTTATTTCACTGATCGAGGTTGAATTCCTTGCTGATTGAAAACGTTATCACTGATCGAGGTTGAATTCCTTGCTGATTGAAAACGTTCACTGATCGAGGTGATTCCTTGCTGATTGAAACGTTCACTGATCGCCTTATTGGCTGATCTTCCTTTGAGGCGAGTGTGGACATTTCTTGTAGTAAAAAAAAAAAAAAGAAAAAAAAAAAAAAAAAAAAAAAATCTTTTATTATGCTACTGGTAATAAATATATGATCTGACTGTAATAAACAAGCAATTATCGCAAACATGTTGATAGGTAGGGAGCTAAATGTTCACATACACAAATATAGATATAGATAAATACATACATACAAACATATATAGATAAAGATACATATACACACACATGCATACATACATAAAACGATGTAGGCATAAATTCATATATTCTTTTCACTTTCACCTTCACACTGATGACATATAATTAGTTTCACGTCCGGCGGTTATTACCGAGAAGAAAAATTGATGTGATTAGTCGAACGGTTGCCTGTCTACTCGTGTTATTTAGAGACGAAAGTTTTATATGACAACCTTCTTGATTGATACTGATGATAATGACAACGATTTGTATAATAGTGATACTAGTAATATTAATATAAATTGTAATGCAAATTTTGATGATGATAATGATACTAATGTAATGATGATTATAATTATTATAATTAACTATAATTATCACAAAAATAGCATTAAGTTAATAATGATTATAAAAATAATTGTGTTGATAATGATGAT
>NW_020870081.1:341412-353912 GCF_003789085.1 Penaeus vannamei | reverse complement strand
GTTGTCGTTATCGTTATCGTTATCGTTAACGTTATTATCATTATCATTATCATTATCATTATATTATCATTATCATTATCATTATCATTATCATTATCATTATCATTATCATTATCATTATCAGTATCAGTATCAGTATCAGTATCAGTATCAGTATCAGTATCATTATCATTATCATATTATCATCATTATCATCATCACAATCATCAATATCATCATCATCTTTATACGACAATTGATAGGTGTAATCCTTGTTACGTATATATCAGGAATGACAAAGCTCTTTCTTTTATTCAGGTATTCTGTAAAACGTTCAGTCCATTTCGAGAATAAAAATAAGTAATTATTTGCAAAAAAAAAAACGGAGATTTACCCGAAGAAGATCGAGAAACAGAAATTTATTATGTAATAGAATAAGAATGTAATAGAGAGAAGTAAAAGAAGAAGTAGAAGAAGAAGGAGGTGAAGAAGACGAAGTAGAAGAAAAGAAAGAATAAGAGTAAATAGAATAAAAAAGAAAAAGGAAATAAACCTAAATACAACAGAAATATAAAAAATTATGTCACTAAAAAATCACCCAACTTCCCTCACTTAAATCATAAAAAAAAAGAAAAAAAAACATCAACCATTTGTCTCCCTGAGCTAATTCCTCCCTCAGACCACATCGAAGGTCTCAGCGCCGCCAGGGAGGGACGCGAGGACCCGAAGCAGACCCCGAGACCGCCTCCCTCCTCGTAATGCCTCGGCTAAGAGCAAGCCAAGCGTAAATCTTAGACTAATGCAAGATTTAGAAGAAGGAGGCTGTGCGTCGGCCTCTTTTTCTGAAAATCATTCATGCGTTCTTATTCATGATTTCGGCACATACAACATGCACACACACACATACACATATATTACACACACACATACATATTTACACACACACAAACACACACATACATACAGACACACAAAGCACACATACATATTTACATACAATTTACACACACACAATACATATTACACACACACAAACACACATACATTATTTACACACACACACACATACATATTTACACACACACACACACACACACATACATATTTACACACACACACCATATTTACACACACACAAACACACACATACATATTTACACACACATATTTACACATATATTTACACACACACACACATACACATACACGCATACAAAAAAATAATGATAATAATTTTGGTAGAAAAAATCTAATGGAATGCTATTCTTATATTTTAATGAAATAATGTCGGCAGGTTTTAAGATCATTTTTGCTTTTTTATATTATTGCCTTGAGTAGGTTTGTTAGCGAAGACGAAAGGCGAGTTGCATTAGTTTTTTTCCTCCATCAGGAAAGGTGCAAGTGGGAAAAGACATTAGAGTAAAAGGAGATTACAGTTCCTTTCAGTTTAATCACACGTACACGGAAACTCTCACTCACACACACACACGCACGCACGCACGCACGCACGCACGCACGCACACACACACGCACACACACACACATGCACACACACTCACACACACACACGCAAAAAGGTAATAATAAAATAAATAAAAATAAACAAATAGATGAATAAACAAAATAATAAAAAACGCTAGCCTCACGTAGTTTGATGGCAGTTGAGATAAGCAAAGGATTAAACAAGTGAACTGATAAGCAAAAGACATAGAAGACAGACTTGGGACTTCCTTCATCAAGATACAAATAAGTCATTAGCACCTCTTATGGACATCTCAAGCCCTTTTGTAATTCATTAGCACATTTCCTTTCGACAATCACTTGATATCAAATTCCCGTGTTAATTCTAAGCAAATTGAAGAGACCAGGTGAGATCCGGTCCAGGTAAAGCAAAGCATAGGTGACTGAGGGTCTGTTTGCAATCACTATTTCAACGTGGGTCATGCAGAGGGTGAAGAGTGGGGTCATGCAACGTAATCTTTGCAACTCTAATGTAATGTTGTTTGAAAAGGGGTCCAGGAATCCAGTGTTGAACGTATAACGAATATAAAAATCATGGAAAAGTTTATATTATTTCCAGAATGTAGATTTTTTTCCGGGCCAAAATCAGCAATGGTTATCGAATTCATTGGACGAATATACGCAAAACCGGGACTCGCTCTTTTCACGCACTAAATTATGGGAGCAGCGGTGTTAAGATATTCAGCTCAAAATCAAATTTTCCATAAAATCAAAAAATTAAATCGAATTTAGTTTTTAAAAATATTAAAGGAAAAAAGAGAGCATACCCAGCAATCCAATCATAAATTATTGCGTAAAATCTACGACATGCGAACTAAGAAGAGAAGAGAATACACAACAGACAACTGTTAAATACTAAAATGAAAAGCAAAACACAACAATAACATCCTAAATTACTTAGTAAAATATATGGCATGCAAATAAAACAAAGAGAGCGGCTAAAGGGGCCGTGTGCAATAATCCTCTCGACACAGATAATGCTCTAATGCACAATTTTACGAACTCCCCTTATGAAAGGGTCTAATAATCTCGAAACTAAGAATGTGCCTAAAAATACGAAAACCATGAAATATTCTTTAAAAGTTTAATCATATAAGAAAACTATGTTACGTGTATCGGTAGCATGGCACGAAGATTGCTGTAAGGGGGGAGGGGGTATATTATCCCCCTGGCAAGCACTACGCCTTACAGGGAGCCCCGAAGCACAGAGATAACACTTGTCTATCAAAGCGTTCCTCGAAGACGCCGTCAATCCCCGCCCCGCCACATAGGTACACTTGTCTATCAGAGCGTTTCTCGAAGACGCCCGGCCACATAGGTACTACTTATGCACAAGAATTGCTTCTTCGTGGTCACACCGGACTGCATCAGAGGAGGGTGTGACCGCAGGAGCTTGGCTGGCTGAGACAAGGGACTCATCTCCGTTTCTTGGCTAGCATTCTTACGCTCCAAGGGGGTGGGAAGCAACTACTGGCCGAACGCTGTCCCCTCCTTTACGCATTTGCATACTGCTTTGCGGGCATGTTTTCTATATGAGCGCAATAAGTGATGTAGTACAGAAAAAGATATGACGGACACTTTAACAGTACACACAGACAAAAAAATATATATATACTGTTTTATTAGTCCAGAATAGCATTTTGCCAATATCCACAATGGCTTAGTGACTTCTTCGGGTCCTTTTGACTTCGTGGCCGTTAATAAAGGAATTCCATCCATGATTGCAAGGATGCTAAAGTTGACCATCGTAATAGCTGAATTAATCAAGTATTAATGTGTGTGTGTGTGTGTGTGTGTGTGTGTGTGTGTGTGTGTGTGTGTGTGTGTGTGTGTGTGTATGGATTCCGCCAGACGAAAAAAAAAAAACATTCGGGAAAGTAGTTTTACTTGGGGCGGACATTTTGAATTTTCTAGCATTTATTCTCCCTCTTAATAGAATTTTATAGCAAACTGAAAGAAATAATGGGAAATAGAAATGATATAATTCATACTTGCAAATGATGAAGATGATACAACTGGCAAAAATAATATATGCATATCCCCAAAATGTGAGTGACACATCCCGCTGACGTTTAAATATTTATAAGAATATGATTAGTTAATAACTTACAGTATATACGTATATCTCCTGCTTAACTTCAGGACAAATACTGAATGCTATTTCAAATAGAGGCAGAGAGAGAGAAATTGTACGTGTATAAAAGAAGAAATATAGAAGCGAGAGAAAGAGGCAGACAGCAAGATAAAAATAAATAAAATAGATAGCGAGAGGAAGACATAGACAGATATGCTCAGATAAAGAAAATTAACTCATTACATCAGCCATTTCATTTTCTAGTCAGTCCTCAGTCTGGATCTTATAAAAAAATATATAATAATAATAATAAAGGCTAAAGACATATGTTTCAAATGCAAATTTATTAACAATATTCATATCTTATTTAGAACTTTATTATTCATTACATATACGCTACACACACACACACTCGCAAGAGCACATGTTTCAAAGAGAATTTCCCCACAAATTAAAAACAAAAAGAACAACAACCCTGCAGTTCACTTATGACAAATATCCTTTTCATATTCAAAACGGCTCAACCGGTTAAATACCCGCCTTCGAGATTCGAGTCCCCAGTCCTTTCCATTTTTCTGTCGAGGTCTTGGCCATAACTGAACTTAATTTATTAGCAATGATGAATGAAAACATTAATATAAAAATCATGATAGTAGTTTATTTATAAGTTCATCCAACAGACACGTAGTCATTGAAAAAAAAAAAAAAAAAAAAAAAAAAAAACTGGAATCGCGAGATGAATTCCAAGTTTGTTTGTTTGTTTGTTTGTTTAATTATTTTCTATCTATTCATTTTAACATCCAAACTTTCCATGACGGTAATGAAATCGTCATAATGGATGAAAACATAAATTAGTCTTAAATCTATTCGGGTAAAAGTGTTTATATCGCGAACTGATATTTTTTGTCTTTTTATCTTTTCTAAATAGAATTTTACCGCAAAGAGAAAATATATTCCATTTTCTCCTGACTTCAATCGGATTTTATAAACGAAGAAAATAAAGGTGATGATGCGGAGGAGAGACGTGGCAGGATATCCATTAAATGATAATAAAATCAATAAAAATAATGATTATAGATATAATAGTAATGACAATAACAACGATAATGCCAACAAGAGTAGCAATAAAATATAATAGCAACGACAAAGAAACAAATTTAATAACAGATTTACCTAAAAGTGTGAGCGAGACATCCTACAAAAATAACGCGTTGGCAACTTACGTTATATGCGGTGGCTGACTTTTAGACTGAAAATAAATATCTATTGATATAACATGAAGAGGTTCTTTGAAGAGATATTGTTAGACTGAGAAAGAGAGAGAGAGAGAGAGAGAGAGAGAGAGAGAGAGAGAGAGAGAGAGAGAGAGAGAGAGAGAGAGAGAGAGAGAGAGAGAGAGAGAGGGAGGGAGGGAGAGGGAGAGGGTGAGAGATAAAGAGAGAGAGAGAGAGAGAGAGAGAGGGAGAGGGGGGGAGGGAGGGAGAGGGTGAGAGATAAAGAGAGAGAGAGAGAGAGAGAGAGAGAGAGAGAGAGAGAGAGAGAGAGAGAGAGAGAGATGACTTCCCCAGTTAGTTAAAGATATGAGCGAACAGCAGCCAGGCGGAAACTGTCAATTCGATTATTCTCAAATGAAAAGGCACAGCATTGATATATTCCTTTGTCTCCCTATTGCCGAGCACTATTACCATCGCGTATTTCTCTCATTATACTTTTATCTGCCTCACTCTTCCGATCGTGATTAATAGCGTCATTCATTATCATCTTTATTCTTATTATTATTCTTTCTTTATTCGTTCTTTCTCTTTCCATCCACCATCTTCGTCACCGTCCTTCTCTTTCCTTTCTTTTCTGAGAAGAAATTGGGCTGTGGTTTTCTTCTTTGTCTGTCTGTCTCATTTTTCTTGTACTTTATCTATCAGATGAATAATGTCATAGTATTACATGCCAAGTATGTCACACACACACACACACACACACACAACACACACACACACACACACACACACACACACACACACACCACACACACAACACACACAACACACACACACACTACATACACACACAAACAAACAAACACGAACTATATAAATTCCAATAAAAAGTTTACCGGAAACCAAAATAAGAACAAAGCAAATTTGCATTTTCTTTATCCCGAATTGCAGTCTCAAATATATTCACAAAGGCTCAATCGGTTAACCTCCTGCCTTCGAGGGGGTGGGACTGGGGTTCAAGTTCCCAGTCCTTAACTTTTCTCTTCGAATTTGTAACCATAAATAGTTTTCTGTAAATAAATATTTTTGTCAAACTTGCAATGATTTTAATGAAAATCGTCAAAGTAGATGAAACCATCAAACTAATAAAAATCTATGATTCGACGATCCTTTTTTTTTTTTTTTTTTTTTTTTTTGCCTTTCTATTTCTTTCAATAGAAACAAACATCGGAGCAAGCAAATGAAAAAAAGAGAAGACAAGAAGATAAAGAAAAACGAAAAGAAGGAGACGAATCCTCCAGAAAACACGAAAGGGCTGCGAGGAATTTTCACACCGAACGGGAACCCAAAGAGAACAGAAACCCTGTGAAAGTTGCCCCTGGCCTTGGGCTATCGGAGTGGGGGAGGGGGAGGGAAGGGAGTGGGGGGAGGGGGAAGGGGAAGGGGTGGGGGAGGGGGAGGGGAAGGGGTGGGGGATATAAGTGGGGGGCGGTGGGTGGGGGTGGACTGGGAAGAAGCGGGCAGAGCCTTAGAACTGAAATACATTAAGATCCATTTTGGGTTTGAATGAGATGAATGCGGTTGAAGCCATGGTGGAAGACGTTTGGGTGACATAGATATAAAATATGTTTATATATTTGTGTGTTTATATGTATATATGAATATATATTTACATATATATGCACATATCTATTTATCAGTTTATCTATCTATTTAACTATCCATCTATCTATCTATCTCTATACACACACACACATATGCACACACATATATATAGGTCTAAATATATATAAAAAAGAGAGAAAGGATATGTTTATATATAATACAATATTACACACACATATATATCTGTGTGTAACGCACACACGCGCGCACACACACACACACACACACACACACACACACACACACACACACACACATATATATATATATATATATATATATATATATATATATATATATATTGTATATCTTTATACATATAAACATTTCCACACACGTCTCTGAAGTCCAATGTTTATATAAAAGAAACAAACAGAGCCCAAACAGCGCCGAGCGTGGGAGCCAGCGAGGCCGGCCAAAAGCTTTCTCGAAAGACAGTCTGTAACTTTCATTTCAGGGGGCAGAGGGGGGGGGCACTGCTGTAGGTTGTATTGATTTTATTAGGAACCTTCCATCTTAACAAAATATATCTATAAACATGAAGGCAAATAGTAAAAAAAAAATCGTTGTAAAAAGAATTGGCCTAGCTTTTTCAAGTCGATTATCACCGATATCAGAATCATTTCACAAATCTTTCGCCACGACCGAAGTCTATTATTTTTATTATCTTTTTTACAAGAGGTTCCTTAGACGCAGGCACATAAACATCTCAGTTTCAGCGAGTCATTAGGTGTATAAGCACACACATAACGAAACCATGGAAAGACGAATGTCACACACACACAAATATAGAAGAAAAAGAAACACGAACTATATAAATTCCAATGAAAAGTTTACCGGACACCATAAATAGTTTTCGGTAAAAAATATTTTTGTCAAACTGCAATGATTTTAATGAAAATCGTCAAAGTAGATGAAACCATCAAATAGAATTAAGGATTTATGATGCGTGGATCCCGCCAGGCGAAAATACTTTGGGGAAAAGTATATTTTTTGCCTTTCTGTCTCTTTCAATAGAATCTTACTGTAAACATACACCATAGCAAGCAAAAAAGAGAAAGAGAAGTCAAGGAAATAAAGAAAGAGACCAACAGGAAACCCGAAAGGCCCGCGAGCGCTTCTCTGCTTCGCTCGCCTTCCTCTTCCTCGGGAAAGGACGAGGAATTTTCACACCGAACGGGAACCCGAAGAGAACAGAAACCCTGTGAAAGTTGCCCTGGCCTTGGGCGAAAGGGAGTGGGGGGAGGGGGAAGGGGAAGGGGGAGGGGGAAGGGGAAAGGGGTGGGGGAGGGGAAGGGGAAGGGGGGGCTAAAGGGAGTGGGGGGAAGGGGAGGGGGGTGGGGGAGGGGGAGGAAGGGGGTGGGGAGGGGGAAGAGGAAGGGGGTGGGGGATATAAGTGGGTGGCGGTGGGGGGGGGTGGAATGGGAAGAGCGGGCAGAGCCTTAGAACTGAAATACATTAAGATCCATTTTGGGTTTGAATGAGATGAATGCGGTTGAAGCCATGGTGGAAGTCGTTTGGGTGAATTATAAATATATATATATATATATATATATATATATATATATATATATATATATATATATATATATTATATATGTATATATATATATATATATATATATATATATATATATATGTTTGTGTTTATACGTATATATGTACATATATATATTTACATATATATTCACATATCTATTTATCAGTCTATCTATCTATTCAACTATCCATCTCTCTCTCTATCTACACACACACACACACTCACACACATATACATGTATAAATATATATATAAAAAAGATAGAAAGGATATGTTTACATATAAATACATATATTACATACACACACATATATCTGTGCGTACATGCACATACATATAAATATATATATTGTATATCTATATACATATAAACATTTATACACACGTCTATAAAGTACAATGTTTAAATAAAAGAAACAAACAGAAGCCAAAGATCGCCAAGCGAAGGACCGGCCTAAAGGGGACCATCTGTTTTGTTTTGTTTTTGTTTTGTTTTTTTATTTATCGATTTTTCTTGCCGATTTAGATGAAACTCACACCCTTTTATTTGGGCCCTTTCCCATTGCCTGTGGTCGATTTTTTTCGAAATCGCCCGAACAGTATTTGAATTATTGTCAAAAAACGAAAAAATGCGAAATTCACCATGTTGAAAATGCAGCACCTGGGTCAAAGGATTCCGACTTCAGAAACGGCAAGACATTCAATTTTGATTTTTGCGCAGAACTACCTTATATCTACAACTTGATCGTTATCGTTTTTTCGATTTCGACTTCAATTTTTTGTGTGAATTTTTGAAGTAGAGAACTTCAAGAAAAAAAGGTAAAAATTTTCTTACATTGACCACTTTTACAAGAAGTACAGGCAAAAATTGCGAAAACGCTCTCAAACAAGTTGGAGATATTTTATTTTTCTACAAAATGAGCCATAATATGTTAATTTTGGACATATGTTGTGCCCGGAATCCTTTGACCCACCCCTAAAGGTGGAGTTCCGAGATATCGGCATTTTACGTTTCTTCATCTTTCCAAGGCTATCTTGATATCAACAAAACAAGGCATAAGATTAGTCTTCCTACACCATAATCCTCTATCATCTACCTGCATTCCGAAGTCTTGCGGACATTGCCAGCACGTAACGGTTTCTCAAAATCTTACGTATAGTGCGGAGTGGTGGCAGTGATCTGGGGGTCTATAGGCCTACATTGACCTTTTTTTTAAATTTCTCAACATTCCCCAAAAAATCATACAGCCATTCTGATTTCATGTTTGAATAGAACTATCTTTCTACTATTATATGCAGAAGATGAGAAGTTGACCTTACTTTTTTCTTGGTGACTATTTTCCGAAGGTGACTATTTTAACACCCTAATAGGAGATTTTGAAAACACATGTCACTTTTACAAGAACCACATGAAAATATTGCAAATCCTCATGGCAGTATGTAATAGAACTATTATTCAGCTACAAAATGAGCCTTAATACTTTAAAATCGGACCGAATATACGTGTGCTATGCGTAAAAATATGACGGACCTAATAATCACGATCTTATTCCTTTTTATTATGTTTATACTTTACATGACAAATCATGTACAGAATACTTGTATTTGATATAATTATCTATCATTTACCTATTATTGATGCTCTAATGGGGTTTTACAACGTATAATATTTGTCGAAAATATAACTTTTCTCCAGTCGGACGGCTACCAAACGCATACTTTTCCCCGCGCGGCGGGGCCGTCCTGGACCATGAAAGTCGTCTTTTTAAATCTGCGGAATAACTCTACGGGGTCACGTAGCCAAATTTCACTCTCAGACCCCGTGGAAAGACGAAAAATAATTACTTGGCGATGTGAAAGTATGTATATAAGGTATGTGAGCACATATAGATCATTTTCGTGTACCCCATGACCTTTTGTTTATTTATATTGTTACTTTCGTTTGTTTCTTTGTTTGTTTGTTGATTGTTTGTTGTTTTTCGTATGTTAGTTTGTGTTTTCTAATATTTCTAAAAGTTATGAACACATTTTAACGCGATTTTAACCAAAGGTGGGTTTTAACCTAACTTAGACGCTTATTGCAGTTTGGTGGTGATGAGGACCATGGTTTAGATCCAGGATTTTTTTTTTTTTTTTCTAACTCGAAAAGTTATGAACAGATTTGAATAAAATTTTAACCTGAGATTTGTCTTAGCCTAATATTCCATGAAATTTTAGTGGTGATCCAGAACATTTAGCAAAACTACCCTCCATGGGTGGGGGGGGGGGGGTTTGCATTTTCGAAATGTTTTGCTCATAGATCAAAGTAACTATGTATGATGAAAACATAAAGAAAAGAAAATAGACCATATGAATAACATATGTTTAGTTATTTGTATGGAAAATTTCTTCATTGTCGTTTTTTGGACGCTTGCCGGATTTTTAAAATTATTCCGAAAAAAGAAGGTTGGTCTCATCTTATGTGAAATTTGATAAGCTTTCAGAAAATAACCTCATTTTTTAATTATCTCTAATCATTGCGTCACAATTGCCGATTTTCTAAGGTAACATCAAAAAAAGAATTGTCTGTATGTCAGAGATTGCTTGGTGCTCGTATCATTTTTGTTGTGGATGCTATTTTATCTAAAGTTTCCTGTGCGAGAGGAAAGGTTTTGTCTCAAAGCTTGATAATTTTGGCGATTGTTATGAATAAATCGTCTTAGACTAAGGTGCCGTTTTCACTATTAGATCTATTGAGGAATTTCCCTACCTGTACTTAAAGACGCAGATAGAAGGGTGACGAAAGTTTTATTTGTTTCTCTTTATTGCAAGAGATTAATTGGTACCTTTATTATTTCTGTCATGTATGTGTCCTTTACGAGAGGTAAGGTTTTGTGTCAATGGTTAATAATTTTGGGAATTACTATGAATAAATTTTTGAATTTGAGATCGCGACTTAGTATCCTCTAGATTTTAGTTTGAATATCCCTCACCTTTTAATCTAACATCACTTGTACAGAATTTTACTTGTTTATATTTCTAAAGTAACTTCTTAATTTCATGAATTTGCTGAATGCATACCTTAATTCAGTGAAGATATCTGACTGATGTATACATTTTAATCGGTGATGAACTTTGATTTCTCACGCGCAGTATCTCTCTCTCTTTCTCTCTCTCGCTCTCCTCCTCCTCCTCTCTCTTCCCTCCCCTCTCTCTCTCTCCCTCTCTCTCTCCTCTCTCTCTCTCTCTCTCTCTCTCTCTCTCTCTCTCTCTCTCTCTCTCTCTCTCTCTTCTCTCTCTCTCTCTCTCTCTCTCTCTCTCTTCTCTCTCTCTCTCTCTCTCTCTCTCTCTCTCTCTCTCTCTCTCTCTCTCTCTCTCTCTCTCCTCTCTCTCTCCTCCTCTCCCTCCCTCCTACCTCCCACCTCTCTTTCCCTTACCCAACCTACTGGACCTTTGTACCGAATAAACATGAGCTGCCTCTCACTACTTCTTTTACCAGACACTCGCGGAAAGGGAGACGAGTTGGTAGTCTGTACCATACAATATTGATTTGTGTGAGTAATAATGAGTTTTTTATGCCTTTAGGTGTATATGCACATCGACACACGAACACATACACTTGCACATGCACACATACACACATACGCACCAAAGAAACAAAAATTGAACACATTCCAATAAGAGTTTACCCGAAAACAAAAAGCAAGAACAACAATCTTGCAGGTTATTAAACCCAAATAGCCTTTAACTAAATATTCAAAATGGCTCAACCAGTTCAACACCTGGGGTTCGAGTCCTTTTGTTTTTTGTTTTGTTTTTTTCGAGTTTATGGCCATAAATAAACATACTATTAAAAATGATTATCAAAATAAGATGATGAAAAAATCAGTGGTTTGAAAGAAATTGAGTCACCGAATTATGTTCTCCCGATTGGCCACTTGTCTCTCGGCAGAACATCATTCGCTGAAATCGCGAGATGAGATCTTAACAATTGAATTTCTTATTGAAAACAGAAAATCTTAGACTCGTGAAAAATCATCTCAGTCAAACCCAGTGATGATAATGAAAATCATCAAAGTAAATGAAATTAAACAGCAATATGATGCGTAGATCCCGCCTGGCGAAAATACATTTGGGAAAAGATTTTTTCCCTTTGATCTCTCTTTGAATAAAATTTTGCTGCAAAAACCGACAATGCAAGGGCAAAATAAAGAAAGACGAGGAAACGAAGAAAAAAAGAAAACAAAAAAAAGACAATAAATGTAAACAGCAAGTATAGTGAGCGCTTCCCTGCTTCGCTCGCCTTCCTCTTCCTCTGAAAAGGACGAAGGAATTTTCACACCGAACGGGAACCAAAAAAGAACAGGGGGAGGGGGAAGAGGGAGGAAAGAAGCGGGCAATGGCATGGGACTGAAACCCAATCAAGATCTATTTTGGGGGAGATTAATGGGTTTGATGTCGTGGTGAAATAGCTTTGGATGATAATATATATATATATTATATATATATATATATATATATATATATA
>NW_020870081.1:318912-326412 GCF_003789085.1 Penaeus vannamei | reverse complement strand
CTGTGGCTCGAATATGAATATGTATATATATATATATATATATATATATATATATATATATATATATTATATATATATATATATATATATATATATATATGTGTGTGTGTGTGTGTGTGTGTGTGTGTGTGTGTGTGTGTGTATATAATAATTTTTGTCTGCATACGCTGTACAAGGCACGTCTTTTTTCTCAGCAGTGAAATACATAGAATGAGTGAAGAAAGAATAACAGGCAACGTAGGATGTGCTTGAAGTTGTAATTTGTGAAGGATTTTGTGTAGGAGGGAGCGGGGGTTAATGTTTTTTGTTGTATATTTAATCAATTAATTTAATTAAATATAATGTATTTTTTCATTGGTGAACTAGTTTATTGTTTGGTAAATAGCTTTGTTTATGTTTATTATATTGTATTGTATTTGTTGCCTTTGCCTCTCTGCCGTTGCAAGAATGTCTTAGCTGACTACTTTCTCTAATCAAGTGGAAGATATTGAATGCCGTTAAACTCATTTGACTTACTAAGCTGATTTATTTAACGCTCCCCTTCCTTTTGAACTCCGAAGAAGCAAGAAGAAAGAAGAAGAAAAAACAGAGGAAGAAAAAGAAGAAGAAGGAGGAGAGAGAAGACATAAGCAGAAAAAAAACAAGAAATAAACGGAGGAAGAAAAGAAGAAGAAGACGAAACAAGAAGATAAAACAACAACATTCCTTGCTTGGTAGTACCGCAGAAACAGACTATATAGAGGACGATATAACAGCATACCAAATCCAGCCAAGTGAGTGTCCCCAAAGCCCCCACAGCATCACAAACGCTCACTTGGATTTGATGATAAAGAGAGAGGGGAGAGGAGGGAGGGAGGGGGGTGGTGGATGGAGAGAAATAAGGAGAAGGAAAAAGAGAGATACGAAGAGGGAAAGAAAGAGAAAGAGAGAGAGAGAGAGCGAGAGAAAAGGGGGGGGGGGGGAGGAAGTGAGAGACAGAGAAAAAGAAACACACACACGGGCAGGGTTCTCGCCCACATCCTTTTGAGACGTATCAGAAGCACCAGAGTCCGGAGCAATCTGGTATCATTCCTGGTAAGTCCACAATAGACTTATCCTGGTGCTTCGAATCATTGCATAGCTTCGCCTTGAGTTCGCAGCCTACATTGAACTCACTCTGGGAAATTCTTAGAATGAGAGGAATTCCAACAAGAGTTATTGGTTTAATAGCAAGTCTATACTGTATACTGGGACTGAGAGTGCTGTAAAGTGTGGTGGGAACCTGTCGAGCTTCTTTCGGGTTTATCCAAGAATTGCTATTCTACCTGAGTCTTTGGAAGCCCTAGAAGTGGCTCTAGATGCATTTAGCAGTGAAGCGAAGCCCCTGAGTCTAGAGGTCCCCTGGACCAAGAACAAAATCCAGGACTTTGGGGATCTGCTTGGAGAACCTGTTCAGTCGGTACGTGCTTGCGGCGTAGACATCAAAGTCACAGAGTGCTTTACATACCTTGGTAGTGCAGTTCATAAAAGGGCTGTGAGGGGAGGATTGCCGGGGATTGGGCAGCAGGGGACATGAACTCTCTCGGCAAGAGTATTTGTAGGTACCGGTACCTGTGCAGGACCAAGCTTTGCGTTTTCAAAGCCCTGATAATGCCAGTTCTGCTATATCTTGGCGCTCTGTGCCCTGGAATGTCGTCTTGATGCCTTTTGTAATAGGTCCTCGCGCCGGATCATGGGGCACAGTCGGCGAAACCACGTGTCCAACCAACGGCTGCATCATGAGACGCACATTACCTGTCGCTTGCTCTGCTGTTCGAGATGATCCTGCCCACCAGGTTGTCTCTGCTCGAGACTACTCTGGTTGATGGAGGCCTGTGGGATGACCTAGCAATATATACATATATGTGTGTGTGTGTGAATTAATATACGATATAATACTGTAAATACAATAATTAAAGAATAGAAAGATGTGCAAATGAAGAGAATATCATCGTCTTTCTTTCCAAAACCAGCTCCTCTTCTTGGAAAAGCAATAAGATCCTCTAAAAGCTCACGTTTGCAGCTAAATAAAAGAGCGGATATCTGAAAGGAGGATCTCTCTCTCTCTCTCTATCTCGTTTTCTTTCTTTTTCTCTGTTTCTCACTTCCTCCCCCCCCCCTCCTTTTCTCTCATTCTCTCTTTCTCTCTCTCTCTCTTTTCTCTATCTCGCTTCTTCTTTTTTCTGTCTCTCACTTCTTGATCTCCTCTAAATCTCATCTCGCTTATCTCTCTTTTTTCTTCTCTCTTCTCTCCCTCCATCACCCCTCCCTTCCCTCCCTCTCCACTCCCGCCCCTCTCTCTCTCGTTCTCTTTCTTTCCCCTTCTTATCTCACTTTTTCCTTCTCCTTATCGTCTCTGTCCATCTCTCTCCTCCCCCTCCCTCTCTCTCCCTTCCTCTCTCTTCTCTCTCTTCTTCTCTCTTCTCTCTCTCTCCTCTCTCTCCCTCTCTCTCTCTTCCTCTCTCTCTTCTTCTCTCTCCCTCTCTCTCTCTCTCTCTCTCTCTCTCTCTCTCTCTCTCTCTCTCTCCCTCCCTCCTCCTCTTCCTCTCTCTTCTCTCTCTCCTCTCTCTTCTCTCTCTCTCTCTCTCTCTCTCTCTCTCTCTCTCTCTCTCTCTCCTCTCCTCCCTCCCTCCCTCTCCTCCCTCCTCCCTCCTCCCTCCTCCTCTCCCTGTGTCTCCCTCTCTAAAGAACCTTCCTTCAATTACAGAGATTCCCAAGCTTTTGAATCGTCCAAATCCAGCTGATAAAAACTGACGTCATCCATCAGCAAACGAATCTTTGATCTGACGTAAAATTAAGATTTGGATGAGTGTTGACTGAGTTCCTAAGCGGGGTCTGTGATGCTGTGGGGGCTTTGGGGACACTCATTTGGCTGGATTTGGTATGCTGTTATATCGTCCTCTATATAGTCTGTTTCTGCGGTACTACCAAGCAAGGAATGTTGTTGTTTTATCTTCTTGTTTCGTCTTCTTCTTCTTTTCTTCCTCCGTTTATTTCTTTCTTCTTTTCTTCTTCTTTCTTCTTCTTTCTTCTTCTGTGTTTCTTTTTTGTTTCTTTCTTCTTCTTTGCTTCTTTCTTCTTTCTTCTTCGGAGTCAAAAGGAAGGGGGCGTTACCCTTCCTTCAATATTTTTTCTTCTGTATTCAAAATAAATCTTGGTAAATCAAATGAGTTTAACGGCATTCAATATCTTCCACTTGATTAGAGAAAGTAATCAGCTAAGACATTCTTGCAACGGCAGAGAGGCAAAGGCAACAAATACAATACAATTTAATAAACATAAACAAAGCTATTTACCAAACAATAAACTAATTCACCAATGAAAAAATACATTAGATCAAGTTTAATTAATTAAGAATACAAAAAACATAAACCCCAACCATCCCGTTTTCTCCTTCTCTATAAACTCAAGTCCTTCACAAATTACAACATCAAGCACATCCTACGTTGCCTGTTATTCTTTCTTCACTATTCTATGTATTTCACTACTGAGAAAAAAGACGTGCCTTGTATAGCGTATGCAGACAAAAACTATCATATATATATATATATATATATATATATATATATATATATATATATATATATATATATATATATATATATTCACATTCGAGCCACAGCAAAAACCCTGGAACCTTGAGGTATTTGTTAAAATTCTAAAAGACAGATAGTTCTTCCTTCTCACAAATGTATTTTCTTAAGTAATGGAGATAAATGGTAATGGGTCTCGACAAATTCTTTCTTTCTTTTTCTTACTTTTCTAAAATGATTCTATGTCTTTATCTTGCGAAAATTGATGGGCTTTTACCAGTTTACGAATGATCAAAATGTTAATTGATTAAAAGAGGTAATGATTACGATGTTGATAAAAATAACAATAATAATAATAACAATAATGATAATTATATTAACGACAACAATGATGATGGTAAGAATGATAATAATCATGATTATGATAATAATTATGATAATGATAATAACAATGATAATAATGATAATGATTATACCAATAATAATAATTATTATTTTTATGACAACGATAAGTATTCCTTTCCTGATTCTACAAAATAGTGACTAATGCCTGATTTTTTTCTTCTTTTTTCTTGTTTTTTCTTCTTTTTTATTTATTTTTATTTTTCTTTATTTGTTTTTGTTTTTTTCTTTATTTATATTTGTTTTTGTATTTCTATTTTTATTTATATTTGTTTTTGTATTCTATTTTTTATTTATATTTGTTTTTGTATTTCTCTTTGTTATTTTCATTTGTTATTTTTTCGTTTCCTCTTTTTCTTCTTCTCTTCTTTTAATTTCTTTTTTTTTTTTCTTTGTTTTTCTTTTTTTGTTTTCCTTCTCCTTTTTCCACTATTTCTCCTACTCCACCTTCTCCTATTTCTTTCCCCCTTTTCACCTTCTTCTTTTTCTCATTTTCTCCTTCTCCATCTCCTTTTCTCTCTCTTTCTCCTTCACCTTCTTCTATTTCTCTCTTTCTCCTTCTCCACCTTCTTCCAGTTCTCCCTTTCTCCTTCTCCATCTTCTTTTCTCTTTCTTTCTCCTCCACCTTCTTCTAGTTCTCTCTCTCTCTCTCCTTCTCCACCTTCTTCTATTTCTCACTTTCTCCTTCTCCACCTTCTTTTTTTCCCTTTCTCCTTCTCCTCCTCCTCCTCCTTCTTCTGTTGTTATTGTTCCCGCTCGCTCGTCACTTCCGGGAATGGGAATCGTACCACCGCTCCTTTGTACAGCATCCTCGCGCATTAATTCCAGGAAGGATGTGTGCGTGTTGACAATATAGCGACGGACCGACTAACCAGATATTGTTTTTCGATGTTTTCACTCGTTTCCGCTCGTTTCCGCTCGTTTTTACTCGTTTCCGCTCGTTTTTACTCGTTTCCGCTCGTTTTTACTCGTTTCCGCTCGTTTTCGTTTTTACTCGTTTCCGCTCGTTTCCGCTCGTTTCCGCTCTCTCGGTCGCTAAATGCGGGATGAAATGTGGGGTAAAAGGCGTTTCTGGTTTAAATGCGGATAATTGAGAAGGATCTGCTTGGCGAGACGAACGAGGTTTTCTGTTGATGAAAAAACAAAAACAAAACAAAATGTGGTGCAACAGGTTTATGAATGAACTGTGGTGAATTCCTTGTTGTGTGGTTGTATTGATGTAATATTTTCCTTGTTCTCGCTTTCTGTCTTTCTTTTTCTTCTTCTTTGTTTGTTTGTTTTTTTTCATTTTCTTTTCTTTTCTTTTTTTCATTTCTTTTCCTTTTGCTTTTTTTTTTTTTTTCTTTTCTTTTTTTTTTTTTTTTTTTTTTTCTCTCTTCCTTTTTATTTTCCGCCTTCTTTTTTATTCGACATAAATGAATAAGCCAATAAATAAATGAATGTATAAACAAACCAGTAAATAAACTAACATTTACATAAACACACAGAAAAAAGTAAAAAAAAAAGGAATAATAGATCAAAAAAAGAAAGTGGACAGACAGGTAAACAATTAACAAATAAATAAAGAAAAATAACAATAAACATGGGGAATAAATAACGAATAAACAGACAAATAATCGAGTAAATGAAAACGACCAGAAACCCGGAATTAATAACGATTCGCCAATATTCCGGGTAGATTAACGGACAGAGAACCAGGGCGAAAAATGAAGGTACAACGCAAGGCCTATAGAGATACGATGTAGGCCTAAAGCGCACCGCAATATCTGCCTTTGGGTTCGCCGGGAATTTAATGAGGTTGGAGGTTGCATGATTGCAGTTTGGAAAGAGAAAGAAAGAGAGAGAAAGACAGATAGAGATAGATATAGAAAGAGAGAGAGGGAGAGAGACAGTAGAAAGTTTTTTTTCTTCTGATAAAAGTATTTGGATTTTTTTTTATTATTATTATTATTGTTTTGTTTGTTCTCATTTTCTCTCTCTCTCTCTCTCTCTCTCTCTCTATCTATCTATCTATCTATCTATCTCTCTATCTATCTATCTATCTATTTATATATATATCTTAACTGTACAATAGCCAGTCTCATCTGCCTGATGAATAAGAAACGAATCTCACAAATTACAGACATTTTCCTTGAACCGCACGACTATTATTCTAATTACTTGTCTAAATTGCTTTTCTTCGAAGTCAAAGACACTATTTCCATTTTTCAAGATTCGTTTTTCACTTTTACATCACTTAAATTACTTGTCATTTTCCAAGTCAGTATTCCATGTACCTGTATGTATTTGTGTGTGTGTGTCTTTGTTTTTATGTGTGTGTGTTTGTGTGTGTGTGTGTGTGTGCCTGTGTGTGTATGTGTATGTGTGTGCAAGTGTAAGAGAATCTAACTTGTTTTAAATAAAATATAATCGACGACTCCTTATATAGTTGGTCGTAGATTCTGTCGCGCGGAAACCTCAGTCCGATGCGTCATATTTTCATTTCTTTCTCTTTCTTTCCTTTCGTTTGTGCATTTGTCACTGTGTCTGTTTGTCTGTCTGTCACTTTTTCTTGCATTGATATTTTCTCAACAGGATTTTATTTTCTTTTATAATTAGGATTTTTTTTCTCTCTTTCTAACATCTTTTTCTTTCATCAATTTTCCCTCGTTGACTTTTTCTTTTATCAATTTTCTCTCCCTAACACTTCTTTCTTCTATATTTTTTTTTCTCTCACACATCTTTTTCTTCCATCACTTTTCTTTTTGCGTCAATTTTCTCTCCTTCACATTTCTTTTTTTCTCACATCTCACACTACCTTTTTTACTCTTGGCCTCACACAGCCCTGAACAGAATTATGACGCCATTTTGACGTTGAGAGAGACAGACAGACAGACAGACAGACAGATAGAGAGAAAGAGAGAGAAAGAGTCAAAGAGAGAGAGGGGGGGAGACAGACAGACAGAGACAGAGAGAGAGAAAAGACAGAGAAAGAGAAAGAGACATACAGAGATAAAAACAGAGAGAGAGACAGACAAACAGAGAGAGACAGACAGACAGAGAGAGACAGACAGAGAGAGAGACAGACAGAGAGGGAGGAGAGAGAGAGACAGAGAGGGAGGAAGGGGACGCCATACTGCATCTGCCGCATCGGAATCCTCACATCGCCACAGAAACATAAAATACGAATATTTATGAGCCTCGTTTTAGCAAGAAATCCAGGCACGAGCAGGTTATGACTCGTTGTAAGTGTACTTTAATGTGCTATTATTCCAGCCATAATTTTTACTGCTTGTATTCATTGTGATGAACGAAAGATGGTTTCCTGAGTGTAACTATTCCATATTTTTCAGAGTTTGTTTTAATAATTTGGTATTTTTATGTATTCCAAGATTCGGCTTATCCCTTTTTGGCTTATTTTTCACAAATAGGAACAATAGATGATTAAATAGCACAGAAATAGTTGTTTTTATTATGTTCGTACACATTCCTCCATATCGAATGTTTGCGTTTGTGGAAAATTAAGTTCCGATGGTCATTTTCTTCTACTTTCTCTCTCTCTCTCTCT
>NW_020870081.1:308912-311412 GCF_003789085.1 Penaeus vannamei | reverse complement strand
CACACATATACACACATACGCACACAATCAGAGCATGTGTTTATATTAAAAGTAATAATGATGATGATTGCAATAATGATATTATTAGTAGTAGTAATGGTAATAATGATAATAATAATGATAATAATAATAATAATAATAATGATAATAATAATAATAATGATAATAACAATGATAATAACAACAACAAAAATAATAGCAATAATAACTCTAAGAAAGATAATAACTATGACAATAATGGTAATAACAATATTAATGATAATAAAAATAATACCGATAATGATAATCATCTAAAACAACAGCAATAATGAAAATAATAACAATAGCAATACTGATAATAAAGATAATGATAACAACAACAGCAATGAGAGTGATGATGATGGTGATGATGATAAAATTACTACTACAGCTGCTACTAATGATAACAAGGATAATGATGATAATGGTAATGATAATGGTAATGATAATGATAACATTAACAATAACAACAATAATAACAATAATGATAATAATAATAGTAATAGTAATAATGATGGTAATGATAATAGTAATATTGATGATAATAGCAATAATACTAATATTGAATACACAAATGATAATAATGATAATGATAATGGTAATAGAATTATAACAATAATAATAATAATAATAATAATAATAATAATAATAATAATAATAATGATCATACTAAAAATGATGATATTAATGATCAATATGACGACAGTAGTATTGCAATGATGATGACAATAATATTAGCAATAGTAACAACAGCAACAACAACAACAACAATAATGATAATAATAATGATAATAATAATAATATAATAATAATAACAACAACAACAACAACAACAACAACAACAATGATAATAATAATTATTATTATTATTATTATTATAATGATGATAATAATAAAAATAATAATAATAATGATAATAATAATGACAATAAGAGTAATAATAATGATAACAACAATAATAATAATGATAATAATGACAATAATAATAACAATAATAATGATATTAATAATGATAATAATAATAATATAACAACAACAATACCAACAGTAGTAATGATGATGATGATAATGATAACAATGACATTAATAGTGATAATATTAACAATAATGATAACAATTATGCAAACAACTACAATAATCAAACAAGCAATAACATCAACAACAACAATAATCATAATGATAATTATAATAATGATAACAATGATAACATTAACAATAATAACAATAGTAATAACAACATTATCATTACAATTATTAATATTGACAACAACAAGGTGCGATTGATAACGATAATGACAATAAAGAGAATGTTATTAGCACAATTATTACTCATCTTTTAAATATGCGATCATTAGTTGTGTAGTAATGTAATATCTACATGAAAAGCACTATTAATGATAGGAAATTGTTATTAATTTCAGGATTAATTGTTTACATATCTTAGCATTTAAACATGTATATTGATATATAATACTGATATGATTTAATGTTATTATATAATCCAATGGGATATGATATCACCATCATTTAATACTCTATAATCTGATAGAATTATATTACATCACGTGCAGTCTCTTGGTTACACACAAGGGATTTTTTTCAAGTGTAATGCCGTACAGTTTAATATGTGCTTTGCTAAATTCATCCTAATAACATAATAATAAATAATAATATAATAATAATGAATACATCCCAAGAAATTGATTTTAAGATGTCAAATTGTTATTTTCAGAACAATTTCGTTTAGCAATTCGAAAGGTGAGAGAAAAGTTACATTAGAATATTATTTCCGTCATCACTTTTCGAAAAATAACTTTGTTAAGATAGTTAAATTATTAATTATGATAATTAAGATAGGAAAAATCAGTAATGATAATATCCTGTGAAAAATCTTTATCTTTTTAACAAGTCAAGATAACGTTGTGTTCTGCTTTACGACGAAAATCATTGTGTTAACTTTTCACAAAACGTATTCCGAATAACAATTTTAGAATTGAAGACAAGGGGAAAAAATATATTACTAAAAAGAAAGAGAAAGAAAAGAGAAATGAACTTTTCTCAAAGCAATTTAACTCCTCAGAAGTTTGTGCATTATTCATCTCACCTGTCTTTTAATTTCCTTTTTCATTGACAAAAGCAATTAGCTGCTTCTTTCTTTCTGCATGTCTCTTTTATCTATCATCTGTTCCCTTGGTTCTCTCACTGTCTGTCTGTCTGTATCTGCCTATCTATTTTTCTTTCTCTCTATATCTTTATGCCTATCTATCTGTCTGTCTGTCTACGTCTGTCTGTCTTTCCTTATATATATCTAATTCATTATCAGCCATTCTAATCATGTATCAATCTCTCTCTTGATGTATCTGTCTATCTATATCGTCTCTCTCTCTTTCTTTCTCTCTGTCTCTCTCTCTCTCTCTCTCTCTCTCTCTCTCTCTCTCTCTTCTCTCTCTCCTCTCTCTCTCTCTCTCTCTCTCTCTCTCTC
>NW_020870081.1:296412-301412 GCF_003789085.1 Penaeus vannamei | reverse complement strand
GTGTGTGTGTGTGTGTGTGTGTGTGTTATATATATATTATATATATATATATATATATATATATATATATATATATAATATATGTGTGTGTGTGTGTGTTGTGTGTGTGGTGTGTGTGTGTGTGTGTGTGTGTGTGTGTGTGTGTGTGTGTGTGTGTGTGTGTGTGTGTGTGTGTGTGTGTGTCTGTGTGTGCGTGTGTGTGTGTGTGTTTTCATTTTACGTTTTTGAACACTTTAAAAGGAGCTGAATTAAACAATAGAAAGACAAAAGCCAAACTAAAAGAAAATGGTTTGTGAGGCGTTTATCATGCATGAAGAGCCATTTTCTTTTCCTTTTCATCGAGAATAAAAAGAAATGAAAACACTCTCCAGGAAGGAAAAAACAAAAGAAAGAGAGTAAAACCTGAGTGACTCCGCATTACAAATGTTTTTTTTTTTTTAAATACTATGAGGAATTAACTCTTTTTTTTATTAGTTTTTCTATCTATTTCTTCTTGTTATTTCTTTATCAGTTTTTTTGCTTTTCCCTCCTGGTGAATTAGTGTTTCCTGTTTTTTAAATGAAATATTTCTGAAACGGGGGAAATGTAGTCTAAACGTAAGTGGGTTGTTTATGTATCATTCTAAACAAAATAGAGAATTGTTTACTCTGGCAAGTGATCAATTTCAAACAATTCCTCTAAGTTATATGACGACTTTAGAATTATTAATTACTGCTAAAGAGAAAAGGCAAACATGAAATTAGTATTGGATTATCGATAATTCTAATCATTATATAAATGCAATATACATTACTCAAATTGCAAAGACCAGCTATAAAATGTAAATTTCGCAAGACCCAACACCTATAAACCTTAATTATGTCATAGATTCTTGTGGGTAGATATGGGTAGAACTCTTAAAACGTTTTAAGCAGGGAAAGTTCTTGCCTGAAATCTCAAGCGTTTTTCTTGCTAACTCAAGCATTTCGCTTGCTTTCTCAAGCGACTTCCGTAGATAGCTTGACTTGCGCTTGCTAAGTCAAGCGGTGTACCGTCACCATGGCAACGGCGTCGGTCGCGTACCGTACTGGTCACGATCCTTCGAATGCGGGCGTTGGCCAGGAACTTCGCTTAATATCTTATCAGATAAATATTTTTTTCACGGTATCTGATTCTGTAATTTTCTTAAAATCATATTCAAAGAAATTGGAATTAACTGAAAACGAAAGGAGATAATGGAGATTATTGGAATAAAAAGTTTTACTTATGAAATAAATGATTATAAGACGAACAATTTTCCTCTTACTGTTAAAGTTCTCGTCTTTCTAAATCTGCTATTTTATGAAATAAAGAATATTTCAAGTGAAAAAGTCTAGCAACATTCTTTTGATATTATATTCGATGATTTGTTATATTTAACCTCATGAAATCGGATATATGGGAATGGGTAGGCCTATATTTTAATTCAGGGATATTCATTTGTTTTGATAACGCGTCAGAAAAAAAAGCTGCCAATCGGAAGTGTGTGTCACTGTTTTAGAGGCACTGTTTATGAATATAGGCGAAAATATTGCGCTTTGTTAAGATGTTTGGGTAGATTTACTCTGATATCTTGATACGGCGCTAGCTTGTCAGTTGTTTTGAATTGCGCGCTCAAACTGTTACCAACCGCAGGTGAGATAAACTCCACCCTCGACTTGTGCATAAGTTATCTCTTTCCGAGATTGTTGGTGGGAATATTGCTTTTAAAACCCAAGTATGTATATTTCGTGTTTTATTTTGATATTTCTATGCTCATCAAGGACTGTTATGATTTGTCCTTTATAAACAGACATTTCCACATGTCTGGCATCACTGAAGAGGGCCTGCCTGCCTTGGAAAGCGTTTTAAGCAGGGAACGGTACAGCGCTTGACAAGAATTCTCCCCTGCTTAAAACGCTTTTATTCTGATTATTCTGCAATGAAGTGCAGACATGGCTTAAGAAAAATAGACAAAATCAAACTAAATTAAGGAGAATAAGAAGAAATATTCTATAGATATGATACAAATATATATGGAATATTTTATGCATCATATCTGAATATGTGATAGTATATTCCTGATTTCACCCTCCTGTGATAACACAATCAAATTGTATTATCACAGTCTTAGTGCATAGCCCTGTCATACTACAAAAAATATATTTCATAAGATAAAGTATCAAAGTACAAATCATTATCAAAAGCACACCACAAAGGTGCAGCAGCAACCTCTCACCCACCTCCCATCGTCCCGCATACCCGCCCAAGACGCCGTAACAGATACCAAATTACCAATCAAGAAATCCCCGTGTGAACCAAAGCCCCCCCCCCCCCCCCCCCCCGAGCGGTGAGCTTAATACCCACAACAATCCGATTAACTACAACCCACTTCCTGTCTTTGTCGCGCTGGCCTGGTCTGTGACGGGGACCTCGGAGGATGATGGTAACTGTGGTGATGATGCCTTGGGGAATTTTGGGTTCCGTTCAGCGCTTTAAATAGATGTTTAGGGATTGGATAAAGCAATCTAGTGTACCCTGGTAGAGGCCTGTCAGTGTGTAGGTGCGTCCTTTGATTAATGATGGTTATGGAGATGTCTATCTATCTATCTTTCTATCTGTCTATCTACCTATCTATATATGTGTGTGTGTACATATATACACAGAGAGTCGGAAAGAGGAGAGAGAGAGAGAGAGAGAGAGAGAGAGAGAGAGAGAGAGGAAGAGAGAGAGAGAGAAGAGAGAGAGAGGTGAGAGGAACTAAGAATTTGGATTCAAGGCACACCTATAGCAGCAACTGTCATCCACAGACATCGGTTCGCCTGAAACGAAGCCTCTGCGATTTCATCCGCTTATGACACGCCGGCAACAGAGCCAATCTTACACTGTATACTTCATCTTATTTTACACGCCAGGTGAATAACACGTGGAATACATGCTTGTATGTTTTTGTTTTTGTTTTTTTCTTTTTTTCTTTTTAAGCTTATTTTTCGTATTTCGACATTCCGCTGGCATACACGAATATGTTTGTATTATTATTATGGTAAGCCATATAAAAAGCCTCACTGAAGAAATCGAGATTTATAACACCAAAGCTGTCAGTGCAGGTCGATACACCTAAGAAAGAATAAGATAGAAAATCAGCTATTTATGTAGGAAGAACGTGCTAGCTGATCTTTTAAACTCATCAAGTCGGTTACAATTCCCGTAGGCAATTTATTCCAAAGCCTGCAAAAGGCAGTAAAAAGGAAATATATAGATAGATAGGTAGATAGATAGATTGATAGATAGATAGATAGATAGGTAGATAGATAGATTGATAACAGACGTGCACGATCGACTCGCATCAAATGTCTTTGAATTGAGGCCCATAGAACTTCTCGTAACTCAGGTAAGAACTTATAAAGGCACGTGGTCTATCGGTTACAATCTTGTATAAGACTGAAAGAGCCCCAATAACCCCACGATGCCCAATGTCCAAATTTAAATCAGACATGAGAAATTTAATGTAATTAAAAGAACGATCAAGCAGTCTAAAGAGTGACTTAATACTGCACTGGACTGCGGTTAGTCTCTCTTCCTCTTTACATCTAAAGATAATAATAATGATAATAAGATTATTACTACTATTATTATATTTGTTATCATTATTATGATTATTATCATTATTATTTTCATTATTATTAGGATCATTATCATTTCCATTATCAACATCATCGTAATGATGGTAATGATAAGGATGAGGATAATAGTAATAATGGTAACAATAACCATCATAATAATATTAATAATAATGATAACAATAGCAATTATCATAACAATAGTAATAGTAAGGAGAATAATGATGATAATAAATATAATGACAACAGTAATAATAACAGTGATAATAATTATAACAACAACAATAATAATAATAACGGTGATAAAAATGATAATGATATCAATAATGATAATAGCAATGATGATGATGATAATGGTAACAATAACGTTAATAATAGTGAAGGTAATGATAATAATAACAATGACAGTATTAAAAATAAGAATGATAATAATACTGATAATAAAGATATTAGTAATAGTAATAAGAAAATCAATGATAGTAATGATAATAATGATAATGATAATAGTGATAAGATTATAATAATAATAATAGTCATATTAAGAATAAGAATAACAATAATGATAATAATGATAAAAATAATAATAATGATAATGATAATGATAATGAAAATAAAAATAGTGATAATGATGATGATAATAACAATGATAATAATAATAACGATAACAATAATAGCAAAGGTAAGGACAATAATCAAAATAGTAATAACAGTAATGAAAATAATATCAATAAGGATGATAATATAATTATGATGATAAAATAATAATAATAATATGATAATATAATAGTAATATAAATAATAATGAAAATAATAATAATAATAATGATAATATAATGATAGTGAAATATAATAATGATAATAATAATATAATGAGAATAATGATAATATAATAATAAGATAATAAATAATAATAATATAATAATAATAATAATAATAATAATAATAATAATAATAAAATGATAATAATATAATAATAATAATAATAATAATAATGATAATAATAATATAATAATAGTAATAATAACAATAATGATAATAATAATAACAACAACAACAACAATAATAACAAAGACTATAATGTTAACGCAAAATAATAAAGCGAAAACATATAAGGAATTAACTATAACGTGACAGCAAATATAAATCAAGTTGATTGAATACTAAATTAACTGTTTGTTCTTTGTATAGGCCTATGGCGACAAGAGTGTCATGTCTATTCATATCAAATGCAAATTTGGCTTATTTTCTTATCTTTCTTTCTCTCTTTCATTCTCTCTCTATAAATATGTCGGTCTGTGTGTCCTTCTCCTTCTCTCTTTTTCTCCGTCCTCTCTCTCTCTCTCTCTCTCTCTCTCTCTCTCTCTCTCTCTCTCTCTCTCTCTC
>NW_020870081.1:283912-286412 GCF_003789085.1 Penaeus vannamei | reverse complement strand
TCTTAAAGATGCATGTTCTTGGATCCCGCTTCCGTGGAGTTTCGTATAAGGGGGGTTCCGTCTGTGATCAAAGGGTTAAGGTAATTTGTATTGGATTCTCATAATTGGAGTAGATGGCTGGAATTAGAGTGGTTCTTGGGTAGAGCTTATTCGTTTTCTACCTGTCTCTCTGTCGCTCTCGCTCTCTCGCCTTGTCTGTCTATCTATCTACTTCTGTCTATCAGTCTTTCGGTCGATATCTGTCTATCTTTAACTATTTACCTATTTTTATCTATATATCGCTCTATCTTTCTATCTACCTATCTATTAATCCATTTCTTTATCTATCTATCTATTAATCAATGTCTTTATCTATCTATCTATCCTCTCTCAACATATTTATCTATCTAACCATCATTATATATCTGCCTCTCACTCTCGATATATCTATCTTTAGCTTTTTATATATCCGTCTATCTATCTATCTAAATACCTATCTGTTTATCTACCTACCTACCTACCTATCTATCTTTCTATCTAAATATCTATCTATCTATCTCGCTATGTCTTCTCTAATGATATCTATTTAACTGCCTTTATCTATTTTTATATCTGTTTATCTACCTACCTACCTACCTATCTATCTTTCTATCTAAATATCTATCTATCTATCTTCCTTCTCCACTTCTCCTTTGACTTAATCTAGATGAGCTTCCGACACTTCAGCGGCCGATAATGTAAATGTCAAAATATATTCCTCGGAAATCACTGAACAGGAAGCGAAATTGGAATTCAAAATCTTTAGACCAGGAATTAATGCTGACAGATATTCAGCAACCATTGATTTTATATTCTGTAAGAAACGTGAATTCATGCTAAAGTACACAACTTTAATAAAGTTTGACTTCAAAGTGTATGTGTATGTACGTGTGTGTGTGTGTGTGTGTTTGTGTTTTCTGTGTGTGTTTTCCTTGTTTTGCGAGTGTGTTAGAATAAGAATGACAAAAAAAAATAAAATGATTAAAAAAAGAATATAATATCAACAAATCAAATATCTCGTATAGGCTTTGTTCGACCATTTCAACTGTCGTAAGCGAAAAAAACGAGAATTTGTGAAGCATTCCGAAATATTCGAATGCTAATCATCTTTAATTTATTCATTTTCATGATTTCTTTTCTGCACTGTTTTGCTTTTTTCTGGAACAGTACATACGAAAATAGGATCGCAAAGTAAATGCAAAAACCATCCTATACATTATACATCATCATTACAAAGCTATCAGATATATACAAAAAGGTTTGTGTATATATGATACATCTAACAATACCTTTAAATAGACAGGAAGAAGCTAAGGTTGTACTGTAAATACGAACGTAAATAGAGTGTGACGTCAAGATGTAATGAGGAGAAAGATATTATACGAGAGAAAACGAGATAATACGAATTCTAAGATAAAGATAACAAGGAATTATGATCACCATTTATAACAGTACAGAAGGTAGAGAAAATGGAGATTTTAAGTGAAGGAAGTGAGTTACAAAAAGCAGATGTCATTTTTAAGTGAAAATTGCGATAATATGTTCGGAAAATTAGATATAAGGGAGCACGGAGATGCCACTGTAAGAAAGGGATATATATTTTTTTTCTTTTTTGAATAATGAGAGTGAAAATGGTTTTGATGTGGCACTGTAAGAAAGTGATATAAATTATCTTACTTTCTTTTTTGAATAATGAGAGTGAAAATGGGTTTGATTAAGTGATACAAAATCCGATGTATTTGTCAATAGTAATCTGCCAGATTTCCTGCTCGACCAGAAATGCGAGGTCGGAGTTCAACATTCTCGTGCAATTGCAAAGGGAAGAACTTTCGAGATTCTTCTTGATGCAACGGAAGTCATGTTACGCCGAGATTTGAGAATAAACTCTAAAAAAAATCGTGCAATTTCTATAACAAGTAGAATATAAAATTTAGAAAAAGGAATGGTATGTAATAAAAGAGAGAGAGAGAGGGAGGGAGAGGAGGAGAGGGAGAGAGAGAGAGAGAGAGAGAGAGAGAGGGAAAGGAGGGGAGGGAGAGAGAGAGAGAGAGAGAGAGAGAGAGAGAGAGAGAAGAGAGAGAGAGAGAGAGAGAGAGAGAGAGAGAGAGAGAGAGAGAGAAGAGAGAGAGGAGAGAGGAGGAGAGAGAGAGAGAGAGAGAAGAGAGAGAGAGAGGAGAGAGAGAGAGAGAGCTGGATGAAAACGATACTATAAAATAAGAAAGATGAAAGAATATGGTAAATAATAATAAAGGAAATGATTGGTCAAATGCATAAGAGAAATGATGGAGAAACGTATAAAGAAATACAAAATAATAATGAAAACATACAAAATAATATTGAAAAATAAAAAAAACTTTTCAACAATATGTAATACAGGAAACGTCGAAGCTACGGTATATTCTATCATCATCATCATCATCATCATCATCATCATCATCATCATCATCATTGCTATCATTATTATTATTATCATTATTAGTGT
>NW_020870081.1:268912-273912 GCF_003789085.1 Penaeus vannamei | reverse complement strand
AAATCCAATCAGCTGTTGTCTCCTATTCCCCTTTCATAAGAGGCCCGAGAGGTAATTCAATATCTCTGCGTAACTGTATATGAAATGCTCTTGAGATTTTACAACGTGCAAAGGCTGGCGTGAAACGGATTGTCTCGCTTGTACTAAATTACTTTTTAATGTCACAGTTACGCGATTGATTAAGAGATACTGAGCCGATTAAGGGACCGGAGAGGAGAGATGGAATGACAAGATGAAAGGGGAGATAGGGGAAAAAAAATAAGAGAGAAGGACTATTACTAGATATCAAAGAGAGAGTATTGGATAAAAAGAATACGTCAGATTAACAAGGATTTTTTTCACTAAGTTTATGAAAAAAAATCATATTGAAAATGCAAGGGAAGGATATGGCATCGTAAAATACGTATATATCAAAATAAAAACGCTTAGACACCTTTATTTGAGCACCAAAACGCTATATATGTAAATAACTGTATTACATATCATTATCGACACAATGATCAGTGATTTTAATTATAATAATACATATACAGTAATAACGATAACACGAATACCGAAATTAATGATATCTACGTTAATAATGATGATAATAAAGATGATCATCACCCCAACAATTATAATAGTACTGATATTCATAAAAATCACACTAAGAACAATGACATGGTATTTACCACCTTAATAAGGCTTACGGAAGATAGTAAAAGCAGCGAAAATAATTTACGCTGAAAACAATCCACGTAGTTATCCTTCTTTTCATAGATTCGTATCCTTTCGTAATAAAGTAAGAAAAAGAAATCGTACTCTCCTTCCAAAATGAAAGAACTTTATCAATAATATTTTCAGTGCGTAATATCAAAAAAAAAAAAAAAAAAGTTTCCGCCAAATGTCTCTTGGGACTGGAAAGAAAAGTTGGAAAGTGATATAAAATCTACAAGAAAGGAATAGAAAAAAAAATAATGAATTATTAAATTGTTGATTTATTGAAATATTGACCCAAAATCTGGTTACCTGAAGAAAATCAAGTCAAATTGTTTTGTTTACTGAGACAAATGTTGGTATGAAGGAGGATTGATAGATATAGAATAATGATGTTTTTGCGTGGTCCTAAGAGTGATGTGATTCTCATGCAGATTTACTTGTGTGACGTCACTTACACATTTTGTTTTTGTGTATTAAGCACACACACACAAACACGTGTGTGTGTTTTTGATATATACATGTAATATATATACTATACAAACGCAACACACAGCACACCATGTAATATCATATACTACATTACATACATACATATATATATAGTATATTAATATAATATTAAGTATAACTATATATATATGTACTATATATATAATAGTATAGTATATATATATATCATGTCATACGATAAGTAATGAGACTCTATATCATAAGTCGATATATAGTAGTATACTAAGTATATAAGTGTTTGTATGTCTATGTAGTATGTATAGTAGCATATATATATAGTATATATGGTATATAATATAAATATTATATATAGATATAGTATATAGATAATATAGTATGTGATTCTCATGTAAGATTTACTTTGTGACGTATCACTTACACACTCTTTGTCTTTGTGTTTAAGCCACACACACAACAACGTGTCGTGTGTGTGTGTGGAATATATACATGTATCTAAATATATACTTTAACAAAACGCACGACAACACACACAATAATATAAATACTACATATCATACATACATAACATACAGTACAATATACTATATATACTATATATATATATAGCTATACTATATATACAGATATATATATCATATATAATAATAACACTATATATATCCAAATGAGTAAAGTATATGGTAGTATGAATTATATATAGAATAGGTTAAGATACGTAATATATGTATGTATGTATGTAGTAGCTATAAATGCATATATAATAGTATAGCTAATACGAGTATAATAAGATATATATTATATATATAAAATGTATATATATACATATGTATAGTATGTGTACGTAATTTATTTTATATAAGTATAGTATCTGCGTGCGTACACACACACACACACACATACATACATACATACATACATACATATAAATATATAGCATAAATTATATATATACATAGTATTTAGATATAAAGGTATACTATAAAATTGTATATTATATATACAGTTAAGTTATATATATAACATAATAGTATATTTATTTATTAATTAATATACATAATATATTATATATAGTATAGATAATATCATAAGATACATATTATAAGTAGTATATATAATATATATTATATGTAATATATAATATATATCATATATACGCTATTATGTTGTAATAATAGTGTATAATATGTATAATATATAGTAAATATATAATAGTATATATTAAAATAAATGTATCTATAGGGTAGAATATAATGTGATAATTATATATGAGAAACCATGAATATAACATATGATCTATATACAGTCAAAATATATATATATAACATATATATATATATATAAATAATAGTATATAATACTAATTAGTTATACATATATATCTATATATCTATATACATACATACATACATACATATATATATATTATATATATATTATATATATATATATATATATACTGTATATATTATATAATATATATATATATATATATATATATGTATAGTATATATATATTATATATATATATATATGTAATGTATGTTATGTGTATATATATAGATAGATAGATAGATAGATAGATAGATATATATATATACATATATTATATACTATTATATATATATTATATATATAGTAATTATATATATATATATATATACACTCACTATCATATATATATTCATATATATAATATATATATATATAATATATATATATGTATAATATATATATATATATATATATATATATATTATATATATAATACATATATATATATATATATATATATATATAACTATAATATACATATAATATATTATATACATATAGTATATATATATACAATATATATATATATATATATATATATATATATATAGTATATATAATATATATATATATATAATCTATTAATTACTGAAATGGTATAACAAAAGAATATATGTAACCTAGCAACACAAACAAGAATGCTTTCCCTACGAGGAAAACAGTTTTTTTCATGATCTTACAGTCGATTTTACCTTAATTGCTCTCTCTCTTTCTCTCTTTCTCTTTCTCCTCTCTCTCTCTCTCTCTCTCTCTCTCTCTCTCTCTCTCTCCTCTCTCTCTCTCTCTCTCTCTCTCTCTCTCTCTCTCTCTCTCTCTCTCTCTCTCTCTCTCTCTCTCTGCTTCTCATCCAATACCGCCTTAAAAAGTAATTCCTCAAGGCACATACTGTTTCATATAAAATAAAGAGGCAAAGAACAAAGAACAGAGGAGGAAAAGGACAAAAAAAAAGAGAAAAAAAGTTACAAGTAAGAGAATATAGAAAATAAGAAAAAAAAGACAAAACAAGAAAATCCAGAAAGATCTGACACCGTTCGAAAAGAAAAGAAAAAAAGACACGCATTACGCAGTATATGACGTCACGCGCCTCCTCCATGCCTCTCATCTCTCCATTTACATTCTCCTCGGCCTCCTTCCTTCCTCCTCATTCGTAATCGAAGGAGAGCTCTATTTACTATGTGTGTAACGAAGCCCTGGATCCTCTGAGCTCTCTTCGTAATGGCTCCGTGTTGGTTATTTTTCTCTGCCGATGGCTGGCTTTTCTTTGTCTTTTCTGGGGTCAGACACACACAAATATACGCACACACATAATGATACACATAAACATACACACGCACACACACACACACACAAACTAAACATATTCCAATGAAAATTTTACCGGAAAAAACGACGACTTTGTAGTTCATTTATTCCAAATACCATTCTTAAGAATGTCGAATGGTTCAATCCGTTAAACACCTGCCTTCGCGGCGGAGGGACTGGGGTTCGAGTCCCCACTCTTTTGAGTTTTCTTTGAGTTTCTGGCTATAAATACACTTAATTTAGTAACATCATAAGATGAATTTAGGAAAAAATAGACGGGTTGAAAAAATCAAATAGACTTGAAAATGTATTTCATTCAACAGCGAGAAAAAAGCTGAAATCGCGAGCTTGGATTTAAAAAAAAATCTGTTGAAAATAGGAAAATTCCACTGGTAAAGGATAATCTCAGTTGATAACCTACAGTACATGCATACATATACTCAACTTTAGGATACATCACATTAATATTTCCAGGAGATAAATTCTGAAGGCTTTTTCATATGTAAATGAAAAAGAGAAACTAAGTGTGTCTGTGTGTGTGATATCGGCAGCCATGTTATCTTTGAGAAAGAGATGAAAGCGAAAAACTTCGATCGTTAAAAAAAAATGAGACACAAACGCATGAAAACATGAAAAAAACATAAACAAAATCCATATCAAAATAAAAACAAAAAGAAAAAAATCTGAACGTCTAAGAGCAGATAGACAAAACAGATAGACAAGGAAGAGCAGATAGACATAATAGACAGACGATGCAATTCCATAAAATAACTTAATATCCTAATATCTCAGTTGTCCGATGATATTTAAATAAGTTAAATAAGGCAGGGAGGTGACGCGTTGGCGAAACGATGCAGGTCCTCTTGCAATTGCAACGGCAGGCAAAAGCAGGCAGACGAAGCAAACAAAAAAGCAAAACAAAAGTTGCACGCTTCCGGGTGATGCAGAAGGAAGCACCGGAAGTGGGAAAAGAAGCACGCCAAGGAACCCGACTTCTTGCTCTCCTCTCCGTGAGAAAACAAGTTCCAGCTGCTCCCTTTCGGGCGACGCGAGACGGAGGTCCACTCGGCTGCTCTCGCTCGCGGGGAAGCGCAGGGGGGGGGGGGTGTCGAGGCGGGACCGTCTTTTTGTCTTTCTGTTTTGTTCTTTGTTTATGAGTGGGAGACAAAGATGTATGTATGTATATACAATATACT
>NW_020870081.1:257294-259778 GCF_003789085.1 Penaeus vannamei | reverse complement strand
CGAGACCAGTAGGGAAGAGAAGTGAGTGTTGGGGCCGTGTGTGCGAAGTTTATTTAGATGCTAGCTTAGGTGTAATGCGTGAGAAGGAAGAGCAGAGAGGAGAAGTGGAGTGAGTTGAGTGAGTGAGGGAGTGAGTGAGTGAGATTGATGCAGAAACAATAAAGTGAAATGGAGCTAAAAAAAAAATGGAAATAAATAGTAAAAATGTACTACAATCTACAGATACAATGCCATCGTTCACATCTACAGCAAGAAAAAAATAAATTCCCCAAAAAGAGATAAAATTTCACTGCGACTGAACAACAAACCGGACTTGTTATTTAGAAGAGCAAAGAGAAAAAAAAAACATGATGTGGAAAAAAAAAAATTCCTGGAAGGGAAAAGACAGTACGAAGGGATAGAAACCAAGCAGGAAAATATAAAAAAGAATAAAACAATAGAAAACGAAACGGGTAGCGTTAAACCTTAAAGACTTTTGACTAGGAATTTATAACTACAATCCAGATTTTCTCGAACCACTTTCTTAGATCTTAAAAAAGCGAGCCTGTAAACACAAATCAGAAATAAAATAAAGATAAAAACAACGAAGAGGAAAATAGCCCTAAAAGTTTGACAATAAAGAAAAAAAATGGAAGCTTTTGTTACCCCGACGACTGCACCATCTGAGAGAGAGAGAAAGAAAGAAAGAAAGAAAACAGGAGACAAACACTGAAGAAAAAATAAAACTATATACAGAACACTATCAACCCTTGAAAAAAAATATAAAAGCCAAGAGGACAGAAAGAGGAGGAAGAAGAGAGGGATGATTTGTGTAAAACTGTTATCTCCCGAAGGAAAAAAGTCTTAGATAAGAGAGACAAGTTGGAATAGTCGACCGTTTTGTTAAAATTGAGCGAGGAAATAAATGCATATCTATCAGTCTAAACATGTATATACACCGAATAGATAGATAAATGTACATCTACCAGATAGACAGACATGCAATTATTTCTATGTATATCCATGTGTATCTAATGGCCAGTCCGTTAAAAGTGTGCGAGGCCCGACCCAAAGAATATTCATTATACAGTCGTGTATATACAAAGAAAAAATGCAAATTCATCAGCCTAAACATGCACCTCTACCGGATAGATCGATGAATGTATACCTACCAGATAGATAGGCAGATATGCATTGATTACTGTATATATGTATGTCTGTATACCTGAATATTCATTGAGTCGGACCTCGAACAATTTTAACAAACGGGCCAACTGAATGGGTCGTTTTCAGGCCTTAGAAAATGGACAAGGTATAGCAGGGTTTTTTGCCGGGCGGGGTTACTGCTGGAGATTTAGGCCCGCAATACACGCGGGGATTTATTGAAAAGTGAGACAAGTGAGAGTTTCGAAATCCTCCGGGATTTCATCGTCTGCTCCTGAAGAGAGACTCCAGGAGGATTTCGAAACTGTGCGTGTATAGAGAGACAGATAGATAGATAGACTTGTATATGTGTGTGTGTGTGTGTGTGTGTGTTTGTGTGTGTGTGTGTATATATATATATATATATATATATATATATATATATATATATATATATATATATATATATTATATATATATATATATATAAGACCTGTCAGTCGGTATCATTTATGAAGAGATATACCAAAAGAAAAACATTTTGTATGTTAAGCTAATTCTAGAAAATCAACCGACTGATTTTCAAAACAACAAACTTGTGAACTGTAAAGACTATATTAACAGACACAATATTTTCCCACTTCACGAGTGATATCATACAAGCTCATATTACCTGTACGAGTAGCCTAGCTCTCTGGCTGAGGCATCGAGACTGCCGGACGTTGAAAGGAAAGACACACTTCACAAAGCATTTCGTTCAAGGCCGCCCTTCCCAGAGTCTAAGAAACTGAACGATGAAACATTTGAAACGTTTATTCGATTGCTAAAACGAAATTTTATCATGAAAATGAAAATGATACAGGGTAAATTATATACGTTTGTATGTAACCACATCTTGATGAGTGAGAAAATACACTTCTGGTCAGTGTAAGGAACTGGATTTGGATTGTAAGTGGTTTACTATTCACTTATAAACACTAATGCTGTTTATACTTAGGGAATTTTTGTGCCATCTTATATGCAGACTAATTAAACATGCTTGAAATTGTTATAGATCACATATATATCTAGCCTGTCGTATATTGGTAGCAAAAATGAAAGATTCTAGTTATTTCATAAACATTATTAATTTCCTTTTCATAACCCTATGAACCGCACTGGCTAAGGAGATTAATGATTTTTTTTTTATATAAGAGCGAGGTTGTTGACATGTTGCCAGCTTGTACGCAGAATCACATCACTATCCTTACACAATCTGGGTAATAAAACATAATATAAGAAATCCCCCCTCCTACATACCCTCCTACATACCCCCCTCCTACAGACCTCCTACATACCCCCTCCTACATACCCCCCTCCTAG
>NW_020870081.1:239794-242294 GCF_003789085.1 Penaeus vannamei | reverse complement strand
TATACGATGATGCTATTTTGAATAAATAGACTTCAAGCTTGTTGTTGTTTGCGTTTTGTTGGTGAAATTTTCCTTTGAATATGTTTAGTCCGTGATTCTTTATGCGTACATGCGAGGTAATACGATAGTATTAGCAAGCTGACAGATAATGAATAAGAAAAAAGAGAAAGATGAGGTGGGGGAGAGAGAGAGACAGAAACCACAGCCCAGTTTACTTTCACATGGAAAACAAATGAAGAAGAGAGTTGGACGGAAAGGATGGTAGATGGAAATAGAAAGAAAATGATAAATGAACATACTAAGAATAAGGTTGATCATGAATAAAGCTAATCGTAATGAGTAGCAATGGCGAGCAGAAGACTGACGCAGAGAAATAGTGTAATGATAGCAATACTTAATAGTGATAGTGATAATGACACTAGGAATGCGCATATATCAGTACTGTGCATCTGTTTTCGAAATCTATTTTTTTCTCAATACGTATTTCTCTAAAAGTCCTCTAACTGACAGTTGCTGTTACGAGTTGATATCTTTCACTCATAATGAAAATATTTTTTCCCTCTCTCTCTCTCTCTCTCTCTCTCTCTCTCTCTCTCTCTCTCTCTCTCTCTCTCTCTCCTCTCTCTCTCTCTCTCTCTCTCTCTCTCTCTCTCTCTCTTCTGCCTATTCAGTTTATCATATTATCCGATTTCCTGCATTGTCGTACAGACACAAAATAAAGATTTTTAAAATTCTGGTTAATACCGATTAATTTTGTTCAGGTCCGCCCTCTCCTATCGATATATATATATATATATATATATATATATATATATATATATATATATATATATTATATATAATGTTGTGTGTGTGTGTGTGTGTGTGTGTGTGTGTGTGTGTGTGTGTGTGTGTGTGTGTGTGTATGTGTGTGTGTGTGGGGGGGTGATTATGTGTGTGATTGTGTATGTATGTATATATGTATTTATGCATGCTATATACATATATGGAGAGAGGGGAAGAAAAAGAAAGAAAGAGAACAAGAAAAGAACAGAGCAAGAGAAGGATATAGACAGAATGAGCGAGAGAGAATGAACGGTGCTCGAGAGACACAAAAGAAAAAGGAAAAGAAAAAAAATATCCCGTAAAATTAACGTTAAAGTCTGTCTATCGGTTAAGCTTCTGGCCTCTCCGGGTCCCTCGCTTGGCGTCCTGTGGGTTCTGTAGGGTTCTTATCTGTAAATATTGCGCTGCATATACGTGTGTGTGTGTGTATGCGTATGTGTGTGTATGCGTATGTGTGCGTGTGTGTGTGTGTGTGTGTGTGTGTGTGCGTATGTGTGTGTGTGTGTGTGTGTGTGTGTGTGTGCGTATGTATGGTATGTGTGTGTGTGTGTGTGCGTGTGTGTATGTGCGTGCGTATGTGTGTATGTGCGCCGCGTGTGTGTGTGTGTGTGTGCGCGTGTGTGTGTGTGTGTGTATGTGTGTGTGTGTGTGTGTGCGTGCGTATAAATTCACACAAACCTATTGACAATGGGTTCCAACGCTTTCGTCTCACTCGAACCCAAAATGGATCTTCATTTTGTATCAGTTCCGTGTCTCTGCCCGCCCCCCCCCTCCTCTTACCACCCAGCCAATCCCCTCCCCCTCCCCCTTCCCCCTCCCCCTCCCCCCCACTCCCTTTAGTCCAAGTCCAGTGGCAATTTTCACAGGGTTTCTCTTCTCTTTTGGTCCCCGTTCGGTGTGAAAATTCCCTCGTCCTTTTCAGCGGAAGAGGAAGGCGAGCGAAGCAGGGAAATGCTCGTGAGACTACCTGTTTTTATTTCTGTTTTTATTACTTTTTTATTTCTGTTTTCATTTATGTTTTTTATTTCCGATTTTATTTCTGTTTTTATTACTTTTTTATTTCTGTTTTCATTTATGCTTTTTATTTCTGATTTTATTTCTGTTTTTATTTGTTTTTGTTTTTTTTTCATCTTAATTCCGGTGGTTATTTTCTTCTCGTTTTTTTTTTTTTTTTTTTTTTTGTCTTCTCTTTCTCTCCTTTTCTTATTTGCTTACTCTGACGTCCGTCTCCAGTTATATTCCACTAAAATCGGGAAAAGTGAAAGAGAACAACACTTTTCCCGATTTTTTTTTTCACCAGGTGGGATCTCCGCGCCAAGAATTTTTAACACTTTCGAGGATTTTATAAGTCGCTTCGTTCCTATTCTCAATAAAAAAAGAAATATATATATATGTATTTTTGAATCTCAGCTCGCGATTCCAGCCTTTTCGCGAATGGCTGCTCGTCTGGCAGATGAAAGAATGGATTTTAAATTCTGCTTTATTTTTCAACCACTTTGATGGGTCTTTTTGTTGTCTTTTACCGTTTTAATTACCATGGCTAATAACATGTTTATTAAGGGCACAAACATAAAAAAAAAAAAAGGACTGGGGACTCGAACACCAGTCCCCACGCCTCGAAGGCAGGGTTTTAACCCGTTGACCACTTTGAATTTTTATGATATTGATATTCGGT
>NW_020870081.1:219794-227294 GCF_003789085.1 Penaeus vannamei | reverse complement strand
TCTCACACAAAGCAGCAAGGCAATCCTTTATTACTCTATTGCAACGCTCAACTAAGCCATCTGACGCCGGGTTATACGGTGTGGTATATCGCGTTTTTGTTCCAACCAAGGAGCAGACTTCCCTGAAATATTCACTTGTGAATTCGCTACCATTATCAGACAGGAGAGTCTCAGGTGGGCCAAAAAGGGATACATATTGAGAGAGTAATGTTGGGAGCTCTACAAGATCGACGAACGCGCGCTTAAACGGCTTTGTAGCTAAAGGGTTTGCTGCTAGCGGCGCTTTCCCTCGTAAAATAGCTTTTCGACGCTGGCACGGTGGACAAGACTGTACATACTTTCTACAAAATTGTAATGCATTTGGAAACCAATAGAAATCAATGAGCTTCTTGTATGTTCTGAACACACCAGGATGACCAGCTGTACTACTATCATGTACAATTCCAGTGGGCAGTTCCCGTATGTGGTAAAGGACACCATCTTTAACATCAAACTGATCTAGGGAAGCGCGGATTTTTACACATGGAAGTCCTTTACCTTCGACAAATTCAATTATCTCCCTGCACATAGGGTCTTCTAATTGAAGCGTTCTGAACTGAACAGGATCAATTGAGGACAAATTAATTGGTGCAAAAACTCGCGAAAGCAAATCTGGCACATCTGGACATTCTTGCTGATTTTGTAAGACGTTTAAATATATAAGTTAACGGGGGATGGTCTGTAAATACCTCAAAGCAACGTCCATATACGTAAGCATTAAATGCACGTACACCTTCTACAACTGCAAGTGCCTCGCTGTCTGTGGCACTGTATCGAGGCTCGACAACTTGCATTAGGCACACGCCTATGGCAACATTCGAAGCGTCCGTGTGAATATCGAAAGGGTATTTAAAATCCGGTCTACGTAGCACAGGAGCTGAAATTAAGGCTTTCTTTAGGTTACTGAAGGCTTTATCTTCTTCCTCTCCCCATTTGAATGCCTTATCCTTCCTTAAAATTGACGTTAACGGTGCTGCTATCGTGGCATAGCCAGCCATGTGGCGACGAAAAAAAACACTAGCCCCCAAAAATCTTCTGATTTCCGTTATGTTGTGTGGTGTCGATATATTAGCTATCCCAGCTACTTTTTCAGGGTCTGGGGCAACTCCATTAGCCGACACGATAAACCCTAACAATTTCAGCTCATTCATGGCAAACTGACACTTATTCAAATTCAACTTGAACCCTGCCTGCTCAAGTAACTTTAAAGTTTCCTCTAAATGTTGCAAGTGCTCATGAAAGTTTTGCGAATAAATTACTACATCATCCAAATATGCCATTGTGTGCCGACCTAGTACAGGTGACAATATGAAATTAATCATTCGCTGATACGTTGTGCCCACGGTTTTCAATCCGTATGGCATGTGGCAGAACTGCCATAAGTTTGTCCCGTCTGAAAATGCCGTCCTTGGGGATATTCTGACCTCCAAATCCCTCTCCTCTACAGTGTCTAGCAATGCACCCGTTACACCAACGAGAGGTCTGGCTTTCCTAGCCCTCGATGCAAACTTAAGTAATCTTAATGTCGTGTTCTTTATAAGTGAAGCAGCACTTCCTGTATCGATAAAGGAATTTAAATCATTCCCGCCTACTTTAAGGGTGATAATCGGTCTCCCTGACAAATTGTTTCATGTGCAGTTATTAGTACTATCTATACTTTTATGGGCGTGATAAGCGAGCCTTATCCTTGCGCGGGCCAAGAGGGCGCGAGGCTTGGCCGTCTCAGCTTTCATGAAAGGGACAATCTATTCTTTTATGGCCTGGTCTGCAACAATACCAGCAAACATTACCCACTGGTTTATCTTTACAGTCGACGGTTGTATGACCTTGAGCGCGATGGTAAAAGCAGTATGGCACGGGTTTAGCGACGGGTGTAACGTTCTGTTGCAGCTATAGGTAACGGTTCACGCGGATTCCGATAGGGCTCTCGCGACCTTCGCGGCGTAAAGAGTTTATTAGTTTTAATAACAATTTCGTGAAGTGGGGACTCTTCACATGCCACTAATAAATCCGCAATGTCACTAGGCAAACCGCTCATGAAGATCCTTCTAATCAACGCAATAGGGTCGCCTATTTCTACGGAATACTCCCTTAAACCTATATAAACCATTCTTGGGGAGTCTGTCCTGATTTCATGGACTTTCGCTGTAAATTACTGAAAAAATTATTACTATTAGCCGTACCCTTGAACTTCTGTCATAGTGAAGCTTTGAAACCAGCCCAATTGTTAATCATCTCGAATGCTGGCGAATTAATAAGATCTGCTGTCCCCTTACAATAGGTCCGAGTGAGGCGCATTCTTACGTCGTCCGCGTCGTCGGGAGTCACCAGTTCTATACGACATAACCACGTTTCCAGGTCCCTGTTACGTGACAACACGTCTTTGCTATCTTTCGATTCGAAATCGGGGATCGCGTCGCGTTCTATTTCAACTTTAACTTGGGATGGGAAGTTGGTTTTCTGCTTGAGAGACGCTTTTCCGTTTTGGAGAACTCACGTTCTCTCTCTCAGGGGTTATTCCAGAACTGACATTCTCGACGTTACCTCTGCTTATAAACAAGTTCGACATAGTGTCTAGATGGTTAATCGCTTCGTTCTGCCAGGCTACCATTTCTTCTAATTCTTTCATTCCCTCTTTTGCTTCATTCATTCCCTCTTTTACTTCATTCATTCCCTCACGCGCTTCACTCATTCCAGCACACGTTGCACTCATACCCATATATGTTTCACTCATACACTTTCTTAATTAAATCATTCATACCGGACCGTGTCTCGTGTAGACCAGTAACAATACACTGATACAACTGTGAAGTTGCAACATACGCCATTGCACCGCTTTGCGTACCTTCCATATCAACCAATTCATCCTCATTCATTTCCTTCACTTAATCATCCTCACTGGGTTCACTCGTAGCACCATTGCTAATTTGGTTTTTATCCTTACTACGTAGGCTTTTATCCATTTTGGTTGCCGAATTACAATTAATTTGCCAGATAAATGTCGTTCTCTAATCGCAGCCACTTACTTTGGTGCGCGGTTACGCAAAATTAACGTCGAAGAAACTTTTTATGTGTTTTGTTACGTTACTTTACATTACCTTAACTTTTAATTACGTTTTGGTACACTGCAATATCGTTTAACTTAACGTTTATGCGTTTCCGATGCACATAATACACATAATCAAATATAACCATTCTTACTACACAGACTACATGAATACCACGGTGAGACACTGCAAACAAAAGCGAACAAAACAATACTTCGTGATCGTCTTATCGAAAAATATGCACCACAATATAATATCGACAGGTTATGTCTGTCCTAATCATGCGTATGTTTACAAGCCAGAATTGGAATCCATGGCAAGATATTTGTAACAACACATAAGCAACCAATTAAGTGTCCGCTAGATTTATTCTGAACATTGTATTGGTCCGTATCGCGTGTGATTTTTACTGCCTGAGTACTGAGCGCGTCAAAATGAATTAAGAGATAAAGGAAAGTCTTAAAAATCCCACCGCTGCCACCAGTTTTATACATGTTGTAGCATTTCCAATGATATTTCTGCCCACAAAAAGGGATGACTTAGATAAATATAACTTTGGTAGCCGCCACCACGAGACTGGATGTCCCGAACACTGTTTATAAAAATGGCGATTTTGGACGATTCTTTTGAGGCAACAGTTCTCCAGCAGGTTTTACTCAGTATTATGAGATTTAATTTTGGTCAATCAGTTCAGAAAAAGGAAAATAATAATTCGAGTAATAAAACGTAGACAAAAAAAGACACACAAAATCACACAAAAGATGTACATTACAAACGAACAATTACACACAAACAATTAACAATAAAATTAATGAAAACTAACACGATATTGTTCGCGATTTTTCACTACCGTTCACTTTCGTATTATAAATGTACAGAACAACTACCATTATTCGGTATTTCACACAAGGTCACTGATCCACGAGATCACAATACACGCAATTAAGTCTATCGACTACACAGGAGTTTAGCACGAGCACGGGATACATGACCTGATAAAATCGGCGTTCCACAATCAGCATGCTGCCCTCTCTTCAGTCTCTGCGTCTACCGGCACCGTCACCTTGTCCGACCACCTCGTATCCTAGCGGCAAAGTCACCCGCAAGAGGGATGGTTTTCTTTAATTGCCACCTGGTCGTTCGGGCGAGTGAGGAGGTATTTTGGTAGTTCGGTGCCACGTGGCGGCGTCCGAAGCGGGGTCACGTACGGTCGTCCCGCAGTAACGGTGTCCGAAGACGACGGCGGAAAGGAAGACGGGAGAAAACAGGCGAAAGGACAGGGCATCAAGGAGACGGGCGGTTGCAAGCAGTCGAGGGTGGCGACTGAAGGCACGTTCACCACACACACACACACACACACACACACACACACACACACACACACACACACACACACACACACACACACACACACACACACACTCTCTCTCTCTCTCTCTCTGAGTCTAGCTGCTGTGGTGGTCGGACGTGTTTTGCCTCCTCTCCGCCACAGCCTTGCCACTCAGCAAACCATGCATACTCATGGTCCCGACAAGTCAGAGGGTGATCTGACCCCTCCCCCTGGGTCACAGGGGGCCAGCCGGGGGTCCTCCCCGGTGCTTCCTCGGGCAGCTAGCCCGGGCTCTTGTCCCCAGAGCAAAAGGGGACCCTTGGCCCAGGGTAATGCGCCCCCCTCCCAGGGTACCGGGACCTTAGCCCTAGGATATGGGCCCCCCCGGCAGCATGGGTCAGAGCTGCCCCCCGCCCACGAGAATGGGCACCCCCATGGCAGCCAAGGTCAAGGCTGCCCCCCCGCCCAGGGAAAAGGGCATTTAAACAACCCGCACAATGAAAACAGTGAAAATAAGTGAAATCAGAGAAAACAGATGTAGAGTTATGCATTTTTGTTACACGAACGCGCCACTGATTCATGGATTCGCTTATGCGAACGGGTGGTCGTGTTGCCCACTTGGGGTGTTCGCTTTTATTTTTAATGGCTTTTCTGACGCCCTTTTGGCAAGCCCTTGCCTTTTTTCTATTAGCCCCACCTCCAGAAGTATATATAGTAAGTTTTGGGTCGGATAGGGGCTCGTTTAGCCCACAATCAAACCGCTTACAATTTGGATACTTGGCTACACCTGCCGTGACGCGCCATGGAGTCGCCACAGAGAGCAGTTGTCGGGTGACCTTGACTGTGGAAAGGTGTGAGTGTGGGCTGGGGAGGACTCCTGACTTTAATATTTGTGCATTTCGTGATATTTTGTGATGTGCTGCTGCGCTACCTGTATTCCAGTGATTTTCATGTGTCTGAATCTGTGATACTGAGGCTGTAGTAGTGATAGTGCTCGTAAAGAAAGTCGTTTGCATGAACAGCTTGTATCACGACTCCTGTAGTAGGTAGAAATGGCCGGCCTTTCCCCATGCCCATGCCCACATCTCCTCTACGGTCCGAGGATCACTCGTCAGCTCCTGTAGTAGGGTGAGTGTCGGTGCCCCCACACTTTTACCACGCTACATAGTGAATACGACACAAAAACAAACAGTGACGACAATAAAGCCATTTATCAGGCAGGCAACACTACCATAGTGCTCAACACGATTCTTTGCTTTATTACGACCAAAAAATCATGGGCACGTTTAGTGTTGTGTGACCAATTTAAGAAACTGTATAGCCCAGAAAAGATAGAAAATGTCTACAACATCATTCTGTTTATATCAGACTCCAGGAAAACTAGAAACATCAAAAAAGACATCAAAAGGATGATAAATTTCACAGTGCACACAATGATCGATCAGTGCTTAAAGAACGACAATTTAGTGTTTGCCACAACAACCACAGACATTCCCGCCACTGACTGGTCTCCGCCACCAAAGAAAACAAGTATCTCACCTTTTGTGAAAATCTTTCAAAAACAAAAACACCAAGGCATACAAACACAGCATGAACTCTCTTTCAACAAACAAGATCTAATTGAAAATAAAATTGTTTTGCTGATCGGAATGTTCTCCGAGCAACAATCTGCTCTAAACAGCTTGATTAGTCAAGGAGTGACGTCTCCTCAGCAGCAGGAAAGCGCAGAGGAAGCATCTGTCACAACAACCTCGCCCCCATCCCCTCTCGCAACATCCGCTCTCCCATCCCCTACCCATGATCAATCTGATTATCAATCTTTCCCTTTCGCATCCCCTCCCCCTGCTAGAATATCCTTAACCTTAACACCAAATGAACACACGCACAATCATACACCCCCCTACAACTCCCACGGCAGTACCCACGACCAACACCCCTCCTTCCTCTCCCCTTCCCTCCGTCTCAACCCACTCCGACCGCGAACCCGTGACCCTGCTGACGCGCCAGCCCCCCCTCGTCCGGTGCCACGCAAGCGATCACCCAACAACGCTGAGACATCAACAACCGGCATGAGGAACGAAGCTTCTACACAAGTAACACCCTGAAGAAGCTACGGTAGAAACAGTAGAAGGAAAAGCAAGCAAAGACATCTTCCACCAAATCGCCACTGGGAGGATGCCACGCACCACCACGTGCCTGGAGTACCTGCCCCCTCTACTATTCCACAAGCACCACAACTCGTCGTCAACAACTACGCAGAACGATCGGAAATAAAACAACAAACAAACGTGCAGCCGCAGCCCCACCAAGACGAGGAAGGGTTCAAGTCAATAATAGAAAACAAAGAAGAAAAGCAAGAGATGAACGCCACCCGTCAAAACCCCTGCAAGGAGCCGACCGTCCTCAGGTAGTGTACTTGTATATTTCGAGTTGCCTTCCAGACACTAACGAGGAAGATATTGAGGGCTTCCTTGAAAATAAACTCGACATTATTTCCAATGTGAAAGCATTCAAAACGAAAATGACACACAATTATTACTCAAGCTTCAGTTACTATAAGAGGCAAGGATATTAACCCAGATCTTTTCTTAGAGTCCGACGTCTTTCCAGATAATGTAAAGGTGTTCCTAAATAGAAACAAGTACAAAGACGAGCAGGATGTTTGATGCTGTAAGTCCGGCGGTTAAAACACTAAGCACAGTCAGAATTGAGCACATCAATGCACAGTCTCTCCTCGGATACTTTGAAGAAATTGAATTATTAATTAAGGAGAGAAATATCGATATACTGTGCATTAGTGAAACTTGGCTTCACCAAGAAATATCAAGCAGTTTCATAAGTATTCCAAACTTTCATATTTACAGATGTGATGCAGGACGTGGAGGTGGAGTCTGCATATATGTAAGAGATACCCTTAAATCAAATAAGATCTCCTCTACAGCTGTAAATGATACAGCAGTAGAGGACATCTGGGTAACCGTACAAAGTAATATGCATCCTTCCATCCTCGTCGGCACAATCTATAGACCCACATGCTGCAGCGGAATCTTTTGAGTATCTTGAAATATTTTCAGAGAAATGTCA
>NW_020870081.1:197294-209794 GCF_003789085.1 Penaeus vannamei | reverse complement strand
GGAAACAAAATGAACACAAACAAGGGTCAAACTTCCCCGCTTCAGCTCCCTGCGTCCCTGACATTATTGCAGCGATGACCCAAGGAATAGATGACCCAAGATGACCTTCATAGCGCGTCCTGCTCATATTCTCGTATTTCCGCTTCCAAAAAAAGTTTTTTTTTTCCTTTAGTCTACAATGGAAACTGTAACTCTTTATCATTATTAGTTTTTTCTTAAACATTTTGTATAGATATTTTAGCATGATTCGATAGATTTAACTATCCATGTTAGATTATCTGTGATTTTTTTAAATTTCAGTCATTATAATAAATTAATAATTTCTTTTTATATGGTAAGTACAGTTTTATTGGACTGAGCAGATCACTCTGCCACCACTACAAAGATGGGAATTCTTAACACAGTATATAATAATTCATATATTGTCTCGCTGTTTGTCTTCCTTTTAAGAGGTGTACATAAATAGCTTTACTGTCACCGCCCGTTTAATAAACGTAGGAACGCGTTTCTCGGTACAGGGTATAAGTATAAAGAATTGTTGAAGAGAAGAGTGACAGAATGAGTGAGAGTGAGTGAGTGAACGTGATGGAATCTGTTATGCTGAATGTCGAGCGAGGCAAATAATAGTAAATGCGTAGCCTAGGCGAGGAGGACGAGAACGTGAAAAAAATAAAATAGGCCTATCCGAATGTCAAAGTAGGAAATGGTTTCCATGATACGGTTTATTTTATAACTGCCTACGAGAGGTCAAAGTTCATCACTGATCTAAAATGTATGCACCAAACAGACATCCTCATTGACTTGAGGTATGCATTCAACAAATTCATGAACTTGAGAAGTTACTTTCTAGAAATATATACATGTAAAATTCTGTAAAAGTAATGTTAGATTAAAAGGCGAGGGGTAATATCTAGAAGATAATGCTGCAGCGTGATCTGGAATTAAAAGATTTATTAATAACAATTTCCAAAATTATCAATCACTGAGACAAAACATTACCTCTCACACGGGAAAGTTTACATAAAAAAATATAGATAACAAAAAATAATAAAGATAAATAAACTCTGACACTGGAGACACCTCTTGCAAAGTAGAGAAACAAATAAAACCTCCACCTTTATGCCTGCGCCATTAAGTGCATGTGGAGAAATTCCTCAGTAGATCCACCAGATGGAACGACGCCCTTGTCTAGATCCCGAAGCCCGACGGAGGAGCCCAATTCGGGGTCCCTCGCCGGCTTCTCCTCTGGCTTCGTCCCCGCATCTCTCTCTGGGATGTTTATGCTCTTGAGTCTAATGGGATAGAAGACGATGGGATAGAAGATGATGGTGTATCTACGGGTCTTGGGTTTTGGGTAAAGGTCGGTCTTGGCGAAGAAGCTCTTAAAAATAATAGTAAGAAAGGTAATAGTATTTGGTCTTGGCGGAAGATTTGTGAAATGTTTTTAATATCGGTAAATAAACGACTTTGGAAAAGTTAGTCGAATTCTATTTACAGAAAAAATCTTTATCTCTGCCTTCGTGTTTACAGATGGTGGGTGTATGTAATGTATGTGTATTACATATATATATATGTGGTGTGTTTATGTATGTATGAGTGTCGTGTGGCTCTAGAGAGAGAGAGAAAGATAATGAATAGTTAAACAAATAGACTGATAGATAGATATATGTATATATATTATATATATAATTTGCCACGAAACCTTTTTCGTCATTGCTTCAAACGCATTCATCTCACTCAAATCCAAAATGGATCTTGTGTTTGATCTCATGTCTCTCTGCCTCTTCCCTCCCGCCCCTCCCCCGCATCCCAACCCCCTTCCAGCCCCCCTCACCCATCCTCCCACCCACATATTCCCCCACCCCCCCCTTCCCCCTCCCCACCCCTTCCCCTTCCCCCACCCCCACCCCCTTCCCCTTCCCCTTCCCCTTTCCCTTCCCCCTTCCCCCACTCCCTTCAGCCCAAGGCCAGGGCAACTTTCACAGGGTTTCTGTTCTCTTCGGGTTCCCGTTCGGTGTGAAAATTCCTCGTCCTTTCCCGAGGAGGAGGAAGGCGAGCGGAGCAGAGAAGCGCTCGCGGGCCTTTCGGGTTTCCGGAGGGCTCGTCTCCTTCTTTTCCTTTTCTTTATTTTCTTGTCTTCTCTTTCTCTTTCTTTGCTTGCTCTGGTTTCTGTTTACAGTAAAAGTCTATTGAAAGAGAAAGGCAAAAATACTTTTCCCTGATGCCAAGTGGGATCTACGCATCTAAATTTTTTAATACCGTTTGACGGTTTCATCATTGCAAGTTTGACAAGAATTATCTTTTATAGAACACTATTTATGATTACAAACTCTAACGAAAAACCAAAAGGACTGGGGACTCGAACCCCAGTCCCCCCCCCGCGAAGGCAGGTGTTTAACCGATCGAGCCATTTGAGATATTTTTTAATTTGTTATTTGGAATATTTAAACTGTTTTTCTTCTTGCTTTTAGTGTTCGGTGAATTTTTCGTTGAATTTAATTTAGTTCGTGTTTTTTTTTTGTCTGTGTGTCTATGTGTGTGCGTGTATGCCATATTTGGTGTGCAATACGGTCATTATTCAGCTGCCAGATAAAGAACAAGAAAAAGGAAATAAACAGACAGACAAAAAAGAAACCACAGTCCAGTTTACTCAGAAAAGAAGCCAAAGAGAAGGATGGAAAAGAAGATGGTGGAGGGAAAAGAGAAAAGAAGAAGCGAACAAGGTAAGAATAAAGATGAAAATGAATCACTTTAATTGTAATAAGTGGCAATGACGATCAGAAGAGTAACCCAGATAAAGAGTAAAGCGTGATAGTGATAATAGCAAAAGGGAATCTATCAATACTGTGCATTTTTATTTGAAAATAATCGTATAGACAGTTTGCGCTTGGATACTATTTTAGTCTCTCTCTCTCTCTCTCTCTCTCTCTCTCTCTCTCTCTCTCTCTCTCTCTCTCTCTCTCTCTCTCTCTCTCTCTCTCTCTCTCTCTCTCTCTCTCTCTCTCTCTCTCTCTCTCTCTCTCTCTCTCTCTCTCTCTCTCTCTCTCTCTCTCTCTCTTTATTAGTCTGAAAATTTTGAAGTATCTGCAGCATTTATTTTCTGAAAACATCACGGCCGGAATAAATCCTCAAGTTGAATGAACTAAAGTCAGCCACCACACGTGCTCCTATAAAGTAAGTTGCCAACGCGTTATTTTTGTAGGATGTCTCGCTCACACGATTAGGTAAATCTGTTATTAAATTTGTTGTTTCTTTGTCTCAGCTATTTTATGGATACTCGTTGCCATTATCGTTGCTATTGCCATTACCCTTATTTCTATAACCATTATTACTGTTGATTTTTATTATCTAATGAATATCCAGTCAGAAGTCTCTTCCCTGTATTATCATCGTTATTATCTCTGTTTGAAATATCCGATTGGCTGATTCATATCAGGATGAAATAAAATGTTATTTTCTATCTACAGTAAAATTATATTTCAAGAGAGATAAAAAGAAAAAAAAATCAGCTTCTGCAATGAACACTTTTCCCGAACAGATTTTCGTCACAGATTTTTAATACTAATTGATGGTTTCTTCTACTATGACGATTTTCAGTACTATCTTTGCAAGTTTGGCTGAAAGTATCATTTGCAAAACTATTATTTCCTATTATTACTTTAAGTGTTTGCATTGTTTTTGTTTTTTTTTTTCGAATGGCTACGTGTTTGTTCGATGAACTTGTAAATAAACTACTCTCATGATTTTTTGTTATTAATCTTTTGAATCATCATTGCTAATAAGATAAGTTCATTTATGGTCAGGAACTCGACAGAGAAATGAAAAGGACCGGGGATCGAACCCCAGTCCCCCCGCACCGAAGGCAGGGGTTTAACCGATCGAGCTATTGTGAATATTAATGAGGGTGCTATTTGCTGTAAATAAAGTGCAGATTTGTTCTTTTTGTTTATGGTTTGCGGGGAATTTTAATTAGAACATGTTTAGTTTGTTTCTTTTGTCTTTTCTCCCAGTCTTTCTTCTACATAGTTTCTCTCTCTCTCTGTTTTCTGTTTTAATAACATTCAGTATCTATGCTGAAGTTAAACAGGGTAATACATATATACTGTAAGTTTTCAACTAATTTTATTTTATTTTTAAATATTTGTGTCTGCGGGATTTATTATTGTTGTTATTCCCAGTTGTATCATCTTTATCATTTGTAAGAATGAATTATATCCCTTCTATTTCCCATTCCTTTTTTCTCGGTTTGCTATAAAATCCCATTAAGAGGGAGATTAAAAGCCAGAAAAGAAAAATATCTTTTCCGAATGTTTTTCTTTTTTCGTGTGGCGGATTCTACACACATATTTTTCCCTTAAATATTACTTAATTGATTCAGTTACTGCGACGATTGCCATTGCCATCCTTGCAATTGTTGACAGAGTGCACATCAACGGCCATGGAATCAAGAGAACCTGTGGATCGAACCCGGGTTGCTCCGCCTCGCAGGTAGCTGTTGCACGCACTAAGCCCTTGGCGATATTAACTATTAAGTTATTCTGCAAAATAAAGTTCACTATTTGTTTTTCGTGTGTGTGTGTGTGTGTGTGTGTGTGTGTTGTGTGTGTGTTGTTGCGTGCGCGCGTGCGTGTGTGTATCTAGATCCGTTTAATACTTTTCTTCGAATGGAAAATATATTGAGATGAAAAAAACATATTTTTAGTATGAGCAAAAACAGTTACGAAGAAAACGGACGAGTGGCTTTCCCTCCATTTATTACTTATTTTATCACATCTTCGGCTTCTGGGAAAATCATTTCGTTTTCTTTTTACGTGAAGATGAAAGCCAGTAATTGTTTTATATACTTTTTGTAGTTTATGGATAAGAAGAAAACTTGGAAAACTTTATTACAGTTCTTCAAGGACGTACATCTTTTTATCGTGAGGATTTTTTTTTTTTTTTTTTTTTTTTTTTTAGATGCTTCGCCATTATCACTTAAAAGTTTCCATAAGAGAAAAAATCTACTTCACATTTTTTCTTAACGGTTATCAATAAAAATCACCACTTGTTATCAGTTTGTAAAGAATTCTGTTCTTTCACTTAATTTATAACGGGTTTAAATTTCGGATTTGATTTGCGTCTTTCCCTTCTACATTTTCTTTTTTCGTTTTCTCTCTCTTTTCTTTGTCTTTTTGTTTTCATTTAGAGAAACCTTTATTTATGGAAACGTTTCTGACACCTGATTTTATCCAGTCCTGCTCATCTAACGCAAAATAAAAACATTTTATTTAGAAATTTCAATCTGAGTACAACTTGCCATAGGCCAGCGGCACCCAATGGATTTCTTACAACAATATTCCGTTTAACTGTACAACACTTTTTTCATTTTTAATTCTCCTCTTCTGATTCTATCTTTTCCTATTTTGTTTGCCTTAGAAATCACTCACTCCAGTTCCTTCTCCATCCCTCATTTATTGCCCATTCTCTTTCTGTCATCCTTCCCACACTCCTCAAATTCTCTCTCTCTTTCTCTTTTTTCTTTTCTGGCTTTCTCTCTTTCTCTCTCTCTTAGCCACTCTCCCTTTTCCCACCATCGCTTCCTCACTCACCCACTGCCTATTCCTCCTACCTCTCCTCTCCCTTTCTCCTTATCCCCCCACCCATTCCCCAGTTTCCTCCCTCGCTTCCTCCCTCCCCATCTCCCCCTCTTCCACCCCTCAGCCCCCCCCCCCACCAATCCATTTACGCTACTCGTCACCCATTCACCCATTGCGCATGTCGACAGTCAGCTGTTTTTAACACAAACAAAATATTCATGACACTCGCCGTGGCCCTTCTGTCAGCAATGCCACACACCGTCGACCAAAGCCAAGCACACGCGAAAAAATAGAGGTTTTTGAAAACATTCCAAACCTATGCCTGTTTGGGGGATGTTTTTGCTTATGCCTGGCACGAAGTTGAGGTGAAAATTAAAGGGTATTGCTTTGTTTATGCTGTGCTTTGGTGCTCTCTCTCTCTCTCTCTCTCTCTCTCTCTCTCTCTCTCTCTCTCTCTCTCTCTCTCTCTCTCTCCTCTCTCTCTCTCTCTCTCTCTCTCTCTCTCTCTCTCTCTCTCTCTCTCTCTCTCCTCTCTCTCTCTCTCTCTCTCTCTCTCTCTCTCTCTCTCTCTCTCTCTCTCTTCTCTCTTTCTCTCTCTCTCTCTCTCTCTCTCTCTCTTCTCTCTCTCTCTCTCTCTCTCTCTCTCTTCTCTCTCTCTCTCTCTCTCTCTTCTCTCTCTCTCTCTCTCTCTCTCTCTCTCTCTCTCTCTCTCTCTCTCTCTCTCTCTCTCTCTCTCTCTCTCTCTCTCTCTCTCTCTCTCTCTCTCTCTCTCTCTTCTCTTCTCTCTCTCTCTCTCTCTCTCTCTCTCTCTCTCTCTCTCTCTCTCTCTCTCTCTCTCTCTCTCTCTCTCTCTCTCTCTCTCTCTCTCTCTCTCTCTCTCTCTCTCTCTCTCTCTCTCTCTCTCTCTCTCTCTCTCTCTCTCTCTCTCTCTCTCTCTCTCTCTCTCTCTCTCTCTCTCTCTCTCTCTCTCTCTCTCTCTCTCTCTCTCTCTCTCTCTCTCTCTCTCTCTCTCTCTCTCTCTCTCTCTCTCTCTCTCTCTATCCCTCTCTCTCTCTCTTTCTTTCTCAGACACACAAACACATATATCTAAATCTATCTATATATATATGTGTCTGGGTGTGAATATGTATATATATGAATTGTCTCGCTTTTTGCCTCCCTTTCAAAAGATGTACATTAGTAGCTTTAATGCCACCACCCGTTTAACACACACAGGAACGCATGTTCTCGGTACAAGATGTAAGAATAGTGGAAGAGAGCGACGGAAAGAGTAAACGCGATGGAATCCGTGTTATGCAGAATGTACAGCGTGGTAAAGAAAGGCAAATGCGTAGCCTCGGCGGTGAGGACCAGAAGGCGGATTCCACAGCGCGAAAGATTTTAATTAAGGCTTTCCGAACGTAAGAAAGAGACTCCGAGTTAATACGTCATCAATAGCGGCGTGCGAGAGATCAAATTCCATCACTCATTTAAGATATTTACACCTGTCAATGATCCTCCCTGACTTAAAGTATATATTAATTAAATTCGTGTTGAGGTTATCTTTTAGAAATATATACATGTAAAATTCTATAAAAGTAATGTTAGATTAAAAGACCAGGTTATTCATGCTAGATTCTAAGAGAAAATGCGAGATCTAAAATTAAAAGCTTTATCTGTAACAATTTCCAAAATCATCAAACATTGAGGCAAGACCTTTCCTCTCGCACAGGAAACGTTACATAAAAACAGATAACAAAAACTAATAAAGGCACCAATCAATCTCTGATATAGAGACACCATTTACAATATATAGAAACAAATAAAACCTCCACCTTTATACCTGCGCCATTAAGTGCATGTGGAGAAATTCCTCAGTAGATCCAACAGACGAAAAGACGCCCTTTGTCTAAATCCCGAAGCCCGACGGAGGAGCCCAATTCGGGGTCCCTCGCCGGCTTCTCCTCTGGCTTCGTCCCCGCAGCATCTCCTCGCGGAAACTGGGATGTTTATGCACCTGTGTCTGAGGAGGACAGAGGCCGAGGGTGCCGCTACGGGTCTTGGGTTTTGGGTAAAGGTCGGTCTTGTTGAAGGTTTTCTTATCTAAAAAAAAATATATATGTGCATATATAAAGAGAAAAAATTATGATAGACTTTGGTCTTGGCGAAATTTTCTCACGAAATACTTCAAATATAAATAACTAACAACTTATAACTTATAAAAAAGCAGTCAAGACTTGAGGAACGAAAATAAAATATATATTCTTTGTCTTCGTGTTTATAGATATGATTTGTTACGACGGAGGGTTCCGAATAAAAACAAGATAACCCAAAAACAGTGGCCCCCTTATGGGTCACCCAGGGTTAAGAGGGGGGGGGGGTAGGAAGCCTTGGAGAGAAAAAATGTAGGCTAATATGTTAGGATTTATCGTCAAATGAATATTCTACTGTAGCTTGTACAAATGACTGAATCATTTTATTTCTTTTTTTTTCATTAAGCCTAACTGTGTTACTGAAATAATAAAAAGAATTTATTATGTATAAGAAAGGGGTCACGAGTGTAAAAAGGTTAGAGAGCACAGACTCGAAACGAATTCATTTTCTCTTAAAGTTACAGTTTCTGGGGAATTTGGACTTCATTAAAAGTATTTTGGGAAAGACAGCTGGCTCCTACCAGACGCCGGGAGAGGGCAGCATCCCAGCCTCATAAATCTAGATCAAAAGCTTCGTCCGTAAGAGTAATGAAAAGTGGCAGCAGACATCCGTAGAGTTAATTCGGTTGAAAAAGTCGTGTCGGGAAATCGATTGCATTCGACAATAAGTTACGAAATTAATCTGTCACTTTGACCGCTTCGAAGAGCATTATAGCTAGTTATGTTTTATTGCAGTGTAGTTTACAGAACTGCGAGGTTTGGGATTAACTTTATTTATTTCTCTCGTCAAGCTGTGTTGAAATACTCATGCTTATATATGTATGCTTTACCTAAATCACTTCCCACCTCATGTCCCCATTCTTTCAAAATACATATGTGGATCAAGTGATTATCAAAAGGTGATTTATAACTGAATTACAAAGGTAAGCTGTCAATACGTCTACAAGAATTAGTAAAGGAAAGCCATAAGAATAAACTAAAAATAGTCCTACATTCTTATCGATTCCTTGTCTTATCATCATCACTAACTGACAGATAATCTATTTACGAACGTTTCTAGTTCATGTTTCCACCGGGTGTGTTCACGCCTTTTGCTCGTCTCAGCAGTGGCATTCACGGATTTGTTTTGTTTTTTTTGTTTTTGTGTGTGTGTGCGTGTTCATGTGTATGTGTGTGTGTGTGTGCGGGGGGTTAATGAATTAATTAGGGTCGTCTTCCTGTTGTTTCCGGGAAAGGCGCCAGCACATTATCTTCCTTTTCCTCCTCCTCTTATTTATTCTTACCTTTTTTTCCTCCGTTTTCTTGTTCTTCACATTCTCTTTGACATTCCCCATCTTTCTGAATAGCATTATCATCCCTATACATATTACTAAAACCGTTATCTTGATGTCATTATTACCTATATTGTTTTCTATCCTCATCATTATTATCATCATTATTACCATCATTCTACCGTCGATTTGCAAGCCAAATATAACACAAATAACACTATTCATTCGTATGAAGTATAACTATTGCAAATCCTTCTTTATCACCTTTTATTCCTCCCCTCGTCTCTCCTCTCTTCCAATCTGACGTAACCCAAGACGTAATAGAAATTCACGGCGAGATGTCTTTCACATTCTTTATTCTTTTTCCTCTTCTTCCTCCTTCCTTTTCTGAGAGTCTTGTTTCTTATGGTTTATTTCTCATTTCGGTTCGTATTTTTGGTCATTCTATGATTATCTTATCATTATTGTTATTTTTAATATCATCATTATCCGTATTATTGTTATCTTTATTCTCATTATCATTGTTGTTATAATTATTATAATCATCATTATTATATTGCTGTTATCATTGTTATTATGATCGTCGTTATCATTATTATCATTATTATTGTTATCCTCAATATCATCATCATTATTATTATCATTATTGTAATCATTAGAAGTATCATCATCATCATCATCATCATCTCCATCATCATCATCATCATCATCATCATCATCATCATCTTCATTAACATTATCATTACCGTTATTGTTATTATCATTATCATTCCGTCCTATTCTTCTCCTTCTTTTGCTATTCCTTCTACTTTAATTCTAAGTTTAAAAAAGACAAGAAAAAAATATATTCTCTCTTTCCTACTTTTCCTCTTGTTCCAATTCTCTTTCATCTAAACGAATAAAAGGAAGAAAGGAAGAGAGAAAAAAACAGCTTTGTCACAATTTTTTTCACATGCAAATTTTATGACTGAAAAAAAAGTTAACACTCACAACACTTTTATAAACTGTAAGTAGAGTGTTTTTTTCCAATACTTTTTCTTTTAAACCAAATTAAACTAGGTTGCTTCTCCTCCAGTTTTAGAACTTCCCGACCTGAAACAACGTATCCAAGACATCGTTTTTTTTTTCTTCAAGACATACATTAGGCAAAAGATTTATGGTTGGCAGGCTCTTAGCATCGGAATTAAGAGGAAGAGGGCAGTGAGAGGGTACCTTTCGAGTCCCTAAGTCTTCGTCTTCCCTTGTTGGTGTAAAGAACCTTCTTTGGGGTTCTAAGAAAAAGGGGGAGGGGGTAAGAGGGGTTAGGGGGTTGAGGGGGGGGCTAGGGGGTCAAGGGGGGGACGGAAAAGGAGGGATACGAGACTAATTTGTTTTTTTGGGAGAATTGTTGACTCGACGCAGGGATTGTGCTGGGGTAGTTTGGTGTGCCTCTTTGTGTGTATCTTAAGTATTTGGGTTAGTTTACTTTTTCTCGCGTGTGTGTGTGTGTGTGTGTGTGTGTGTGTGTGAATGTGTGTGTGTGTGTGTGTGTGTGTGTGTGTGTGTGTGTGTCTAGCCATTTATAGTATAAAAACCATTACATAATACTGTTCATATCACATCTTTAAAGTCAAATAGAGTCGAGGAATGCTTTACTTTTCCCTCTGATTCCTGCCTCCCGCCCACTGCACCTGCACGAGGGACAGTCGCCGTGAAAGCCCTTGTTGTGAGGCGAAAGCTTTGAGCTCCGCCAAGTAATTCTTCTTTGTGACAATTATTTGACAATATTTGACTTCCTGATTATTTTCTCTCGCGCTCTCCTCTGATCTTCTGTGTTGTAGAGGATTTCAACTTAGGAGGAAAAATGTATATTCGTTTACAGAGGTTTAAATATATGATTTGGAGATTTATTCGTAAACAAGCTTTTGGGACGAAAATAGTTTCTTGTAAAAAAACATAAATAAAAGAATGAAGGAATCTTGAGTTTATGTTTTTTGTAAAAATTCTATTTGTTTATCCCAGTTCTTGTGTTGTTGTTTTTTACTTAATACAGTTTTATTAATAATATAAGATTATCGAATTATTCATCTACCTATCTGTCTATCTGCGTGTCGGTCTATCTATCTAAAACTGCTTTGAGTGTATTTTGTGCTGCATTCTGTACAAGATCAAAAGCTGTAGTCTACTGTGCATGGTTTATAAATTACTACTATGCATGCCGTGTGTTTTACGCTTACCAGAAAAAAATGATATTGTGTTGATAACGCAAAGATAAAAATCAAAGACCAAGGATAGATTAGAAGTAAAAATTCTCTTCAAAGATAAAACTCAAAATTAATTAGCTAAGCGATCTTTTTACTACGTTTGTGTATCTTTGCCTAAAAGCAGAGCATAAACAGCTGATGGGATTTTTTACGTTTTCGTTCACATACCATTTCTATAAACATTCTGTCGTTTTCGTGGTTATTGTTATGTTTTCTTTTTGTCGTTATTGTCATTTACAGTTTTTTCATCCTCCTTTCTTTATAATTGGCGATAATTTTTATCATAACCATACACACACACACACATATATATACATATGTGTGTGTGTTTATAGACAGATCGATAGGAAGATAGACAGATATAGATTGATAGCGATATAGACATCAATTATTTCCCATTCCTCATTCATCCGTTTATTCTCTCCTCCACTTTATTATTATTTGATCTAATTTATTCTCTAGTTCATTTTATTTAATTTATTTTAATTTTATCTTATTACTTTAATCTATTTCTATAGTGATTTTAATTTATTTCTATAGTTAGTTAAATTTATTTCTCTAGTTAGTTTAATTAATTTCTCTAGTTAATCTAATTTATTTCTCTAGTTAGTTTAATTCATTTCTCTAGTTAATCTAATTATTTCTTCTAGTTAGTTTAATTCATTTCTCTTAGTTAGTTTAATTCATTTCTCTAGTTTATCTAATTTATTTTCTCTAGTTAGTTTTAATTTAGTTATAATTTATTTCTCTAGTTAATCTAATTTATTTCTATTAATTTCTCTATTGTTATTTCTCTAGTTAGTTTAATTCATTTCTCTAGTTAATCTAATTTATTTCTCTAGCTAATTATTTCTCTAGTTAATCTAATTTATTCTCTCATTTCTCTAGTTATCTAATTCATTTCTCTCATTTCTCTAGTTAATCTAATTTATTTCTCTAGTTAGTCATTTCTCTAGTTCTATTTATTTCTCTAGTTAGTTTAATTCATATTTCTCCTAGTTTAGTTTAATTAATTTCTCTAGTTAATCTAATTTATTCTCTAGTTAGTTTAATTCATTTCTCTAGTTATCTAACTCTCTAGTTAATCTAATTTATTTCTCTAGTTAGTTTAATTCATTTCTCTAGTTAATCTAATTATTTCTCTAGTTAGTTTAATTCTCTAGTTAATCTATATTCCTCTAGTTAATCTAATTTATTTCTCTAGTTAGTTTAATTCATTTCTCTAGTTAATCTAATTTATTCTCTCTCCATTTCTAATTTATTTCTTAGTTAATCTAA
>NW_020870081.1:182294-192294 GCF_003789085.1 Penaeus vannamei | reverse complement strand
TTCTTGCAATCTCATATTTCAAGTCGCAGTAATTGTTGCACTTTTCTTCCTCTTTCTTTTCAATGCGAGTGTCAAATGGGCATGATGGGTCAATAAGAAGGCATTTTTGCTATTTTTCTCAATTACAGTGATATCCGGTCTATTGTGTTCCAGTGTCTTGTCTGTTTGTATGGGGAAATCCATAAAATCTTGCACTCGTCGGATTCCAATACTTTTTTCAGGCTTGTGTTTGTACCACTTATCAGATTTCTCAATCCCCATTTTTCACATAATTTTCCAGTGGATCACTTTTGCAACATTGTCATGCTCTAACTTCTTTGTATTCTGTGCTAGTTTCTGGCATTCTGACACAATATGTGCCACTGTTTCTTCTGCAGCACCACACACTCTACAACTTGAATCAATATCCTCTCCATAGACTCGTTTCCTAAATTCCCTGTGCAAAGGGCTTGATCTTGTGCTGCTATGATTGTACTTTCTGTTTCTTTTTTTCAAATATCCTTTTCTTAGCCAATCCCATGATTTATTGCTCTTTACTTTCACCGTAGCTTTATGGAACTGTCCATGCAATCCTTTGTTCTCGTATCTCTCTTTATGACTTTTCTGTATATCCTCTCTGCTCTGCCCATGCTTCTTGTTCTCAAGAATACTACTGATGTTTACTTCCTTCAACATGTTTTCTTCTGACGCGCGTAAGTACTTATCAAGACTGTTGACTTCTGCCTGCACACACAATCTTCAACGCCAAGCAAGCCTCTTTCCACCATCATATCTTTTCAAGTACAACCTATCAACATCTGCTTTTGGGTGTTGCGCCCCATACATTGTCATCAGCTTTCTTGTTTTCCTGTCCATTTCCTCCAATTCATTCTTTGTCCACTTTATGATTCCTGCTCCGTATCTGACAACTGATACCGCTCTTGAATTAATGGCTGAGATTATATTTCCTCCGTTTAACTTTGATTTCAAATGTTTCTGACCTTCTGGTATATTCTTTCTTTACTTGATCTTTCATTTGATCATGCTTTATTCCATCCACTTCCAAGACACCAAGATACTTGTATCCACTTTCCTCAACATTTCTCATCATTGCACCATCTGGCATGCAGAGACCATTGCTTTCAACTACTTTTCCTCTTTTTATGATTAGCACTCCACATTTGGATAATCCAAACTCCATCTTGATATCTTCTGAGAATATTCTGACTGTATTTACTAAACTATCAATTTGATCTTTATCTTTGCGAATAATTTTCAAGTCTTTACTTCATAAAAGATATTTATTTTCCTTAGCAACAGCGTCAACGGGATCATCGTTAAAACAAACAGCAGTGGTGATAAACTATCCCCTGAAAAATCCTCGCTTTATTTTTACGTTTCCAAGTCTGGTTTGGCCCGCATTTAATTCTGTGTTCCACTTTTTCATTGACTCGCTTATGAAAGACTTGACATTGACTGCTATTCCAAACATATCCAAACATTTTTCTATCCAGCTATGAGGGACCATATCCTAAGCTTTATGATAGTCAATCCATGCAACAGCTAGTGAAGTTAAACGTGTTTTACAATTTTTCAAGATCATTTTGTCAATTAGAAGTTGGTCTTTAGTCCCACGGCTTCCTTTTCTGCAACCTTTTTGTTCCCATGTCAATAATGCTGCTTCTTCAAGATAATTATACAATTCTTCCGCTATGATCCCAGTCAGTAATTTCCACAGCAGCGGCAAACATGTAATTGGCCTAAAATTGTCAACTGCGCTTCCTTTTGCTAAATCTCTTACACAAAGTACTGTTTTCCCTGTCACCATCCATAGTGGCACGTTTTTTTCTTGGAGACACTTATCCAGTTGAATTGCTATCTTACCATGCAAATTAGTCAAATTCTTTATCCAATACCCTTGTACTCCATCAGGACCAGGGCTTTTCCAATTTGGTATTTTCCTTATCTGCTTTCGCAAATTTCGGTGTCTCGATACGTATGTTGTCTTGCACTCCTACTCCTGCTAACTCATCCTCCACATTCTTCAACCACTCTGGATTCTCCTTGTGTTTTACTGAATTGTCCCATATGTCACTCCAGAATCTAATACTTTCCTCTGCATCAGGTACCACCATTTCCCTTTTCACTCCATCTAATTCATCGAACAATTTCTTTTGGTTTGATTCAAACAAGCGATTCTGTCTGTAATGACTTGTCCTATTGTCATATCTTTCAAGTTTTGCTCCAATTGCAACTAACCTTTGTTGAACTTCTTCAATTATCATTATTATTATTATTGTTTATTATTATTATTATTATTATTATTATTATTATTATTATTATCATTACTATTATAAAAATAATAACAATAATATTAGTGATAATAATGATGATAATGATAATAACATTAATGATGATGATACAAAGAATAAGGATAATTGTAATAACATTTACAGCAATAATAAAAGTAATAACAATAGTTATAATAACAACAACAACGATAACAATACTAATACTAATATGAGCGATGAATATCAATACATACAAAAATTGATCAATAAAATAGGACAACCTTTTCGAATCTGTGTAACTTGACCTTTCTTTTGTTTTCCTTTTTTCTAAGTTTGTTTTTATGTTCTATTATTGTTTAGTTGCTATTGTCTTCCCGCGGCTCCTCTTTGTCCTTTCTATTGCGTCAATTGCCTTTCCAGAGAATTAATTACGAACCAGCTTTCTTATAAGAAAAATGCCGTTTTCTATGCGGCTTTGTTCGTTTTCTTTTAGACCGCGCGAAAGGTTTTATATACATAAGAAAAGGTTTTCATTACAAATGAAAACCTTATTAGTTCCTTATTTATTCCAGCGAAATTATTAAACGATGTTTGTACATGAAGATTCGGTGTTTTTGATGATCGACGGAAAAAATGACAATAATAAATGACGTAAAGAAGGCAGGTCATTAGTGCAACAACAAATGATCTTTTTTTTCCGGTGGCAATTAGTTTGTCTCGTGATCGGAGGCGAGACAGGCTAAGCTCCGCCCACTTGTGTGACGTAATGGGAATGGCCGCAGTTGACGGCTAGCTGTTTTATTGTACTGGTTATTCTAGTTATCGGACTGTCCACAGTATTTTGGAATATAATATCCAAGATGGCTTTTGATATTTTATGCTGGGTTTTGCGGTGTCATAGATATCCAGTATGAATATCCGAAGGAGGAGGAATGCATCTGGCAACTTGATAAATGTTTGCCGCCTGCGTTTGTGTATCGCTGGAAAAGACGGCAGTGGGGACGATATGGCGCTGTGTTGGCAGTTTGTTCTTTGTCAATATTATATAGATTTTCTTTCCTTCAATCTCTTCTTTCCTTTTTCTGCTTTTAAATCCGTTTCCTTCGTTTCTGTTTTACTCTTTCCTTTTACATTTCTTTATGTGCATTATTCTTACGATAATGTTTAAAAGAAAAAAATAAAATAAATAACCCGCGAATGAAAACCTATCATTATTACATTGAATATTGTAATTGTTGATGTTGCTATGTAATGGTTTTGATATCCAATAAAGGAGGAAATTACACGGCCTATCCCACGAGGACTCCTGGAAACGGTCGGATTTCTCTCCCTTCCCTTCCTGCCCTTGCGTCCGAGGGAAAGACCAAAAGCTTTTCTTTGACTTCCCGGCGACGAGACACCACTGCTTGTTGCTAAGAAGAACTTGAGCGGAGCCGCATACCCATGCACACACACACACACACGCACATACACACATACACGCATACACACACATATGCACATACATACACACACACACACACACACATACACACACACACATATGCACATCCACACACACACACACAAATATGCACATACACACACACACAAACATGTGCACATAGCCACACACACAGACACATATATATGTATGTATATATATATATATATATATATATATATATATAATATATATATATATAGATAGATAGATAGATAGATAGATAGATAGATGATAGATAGATATATAATGGTAATGATAATAATAATAATGATAATAATGATAGTAATAATAATAATAATGGCAATAATGATAATAATAATAGCAGAAATGGTAATAATAATGACGATATATAATACTGACAATAATAATGACAGTAGTAAAAGTCATAATTTGAGAGATGATAATAATAATAACAATGATAAAAATACTAGGAAAAAAAATAATAACAAAGACAATGATTAAGATGATAATGATAATAATGATATCAATAACAATAATGATAAGAATAATGATAATGATAACAATAATGATACTAATAACTAGAATATTGATGATAATGATAACAATAATGATGGAAATGACTAGAATAATGATGATAATGATGACAATAATGACAACGATAATGATGATAAGAATTTTGATAATACACGTTTCCTCCTTGGTATTTCCAGCCTCAGGATCGACTTCCTGTTGTCTGGCTTTACTCTGCTTCGAAAGGATGGAGGAAAGAAGGGTTTTTCTTTCTTCTTTCTCCCCTTCTCCCAATTATTTCTCCCTCTCTTTATTGCGTTACGTAACTTTTCTGTCAGCTGTAACGCTGAAGATTATATGTTCGCGCGTACGTGTGTAGGTACATGCATACATACTTACATACATGCATACATGATACAGGCATACATACATACATTTATACCCTCGTACGTACACACATGCGTACAGGCACTCATATATGCATACATTCATACTAACATATATGCATACATACATAAATACATATATACAAGCATGTATACATACTACAATCATACATGCGTACAATCATTCGTACACACATACAAACATACATAAATACATACATACATACATATATACATACACTTACACATATACGAATCGATGAACTGACAAATACACATAGATGGACATTGATGAATATATAAGTCTGGAGATATAAAATAGATATAGATACAAGAGGCCAGGTTGATAAAGATATACAAATATTCTTCAAATGGATAGTTTGCAGAGATGCATATGGATATATACTTTTTTTTTCCTTATCTTTTTATTTATTGTTTATCACATCCGACCGGTGCAATTTGCAGTTGACATATGCTAGTTTGTTTCATGAATATTGCAAATAATTGACATGTATTGCAGTTCTTGCCGTTCGGTTTTGCAGTTAGGTAAAATGAGTTGCAATGCTTTTTTTATAAACTATGCAGTGCATTAAAGAAAAAGTTTTTGTAAGCGTAAAATAATTGTAATATTTGCATGCATGCATCAAAATTTCTAAAAATGAACGAAATGCTGATACATTTTGTATTTCACTAGAAGATATACTTCAATATTATATACAAGCAAAATACAAGAATATAAATACAAGTACACAGACTTGGAGGAAGAGAGAGAGAGAGAGAGAGACAGACAGACAGACAGACAGACAGAGAGCCGCGTAGCCAGACAAATAATAGAAAGATACATAGAGAGAGAGAGAGAGAGAGAGAGAGAGAGAGAGAGAGAGAGAGAGAGAGAGAGAAGAGAGAGAGAGAAGAGAGAGAGAGAGAGAGAGAGAGACGCGTAGCTAGACAAATAGAAAGATACATAGAGAGGGGGGGGGTTGAGATAGAGAGAGCTAGAAAAAAGAGAGAGAGAGAGAGAGAGAGAGAGAGAGAGAGAGAGAGAAGAGAGAGAGAGAGAGAGGAGAAGAGAGAAGAGAGAAGAGAGAGAAGGGGGGGAGAGACGGATAGCCAGACAAATAGATAGAAAGATATATAATATATATATATATATATATATATATATATATATATATATTAGAGAGAGAGAGAGAGAGAGAGAGAGAGAGAGAGAGAGAGAGAGAGAGAGAGAGAGAGAGAGAGAGAGAGAGGAGAGAGAGAGAAGAGAGAAGAGAGAGAGCAGAGAGAGAGAGGGAGAGACGGATAGCCAAACAGATAGATAAAAAGATAGATGGATAGAGAAAGACAGAAAGAGACTGTGAAAGTGAGAAAGACAGAAACGAACAGAGACAAAAGATCCCTCCTCACACACCTCCGACCGTACGACTTCCCCCACACTCTCTCTCTCATACTTAATTAAGGAATTAGCTACACCATTTCAAAAGCCGACGAGTCTTCCACACAGCGCACTTTTCCACCAAAGACCGTATTTGGGAGTGTGTTGTCCGCGCGGAAACTGTTCCAGTGTACAAGGCCTCTGGGAACAATCCTTATTAGGTGGGGCCAAGGACGAGACTTATTGAGGGTAATTCAGAGGGAAAGCGAAGACCTCTGACAAAAGAAAAAAATAATAAGAACAATTAATAAAGAAAAATAAAGAATGAATAAGGAAAGAATACAATGATAAAACATAAAAAATGAAAATATATAAATAGATAGATAAAGAATAATTAATAAAGAAAAATAAAGAATAAATGATTAAAATAAAACATAAAAAATAATAAATAAATAAATAGATAAATATAATTAATAAAGAAAAGTAATGAATGAATAAATAAAGAATAAAATGATAAAATATATGTCTATGTCAATGCGAAGAACATGTGTTTGTGCGTGTGGGAGGGGGAGGAGGTGAGGGATAAAAGAAGAAGGTAGAAAGAGGAGGAAAGAGATAGCAAGAAATAAAAAGGGCAGTAGAATACATGCATACTCATACAGCACACGTACACACAGTTACACACATACTCGTTCACAGATTCCTATACTAGCAATATGCATACATACCAACACATACATGCATACATATCATGATAGATATATAGATATATATACATACATATAATGATAGATTTATAGATATATATACATACATAGAAGCATAGATACAACATACATGCAAAGATTCATAGAAACATAGATACAACATACATGCATACATACATAGACACATAGATATACGCAAATAGATACATATATAGTTCCACAGATACATGATTTCATATTTACAGACATACATAGACAAATAGATAGACACAAATGTATGCTTCTATAGACACATAAGTACATAAATCCATACAACATCACACACCATAAATCCTACAACATACGTAGTTACACACACAGACACATAAATCCATACAACAACGTAGTTACCAGACACATAAATCCATACAAACACACGTAGTTACACACACAGACACATAAATCCATACAAACACACGTAGTTACACACACAGACACATAAATCCATACAAACACACGTAGTTAACACACAGACACACAATCCATACAAAACATACATATTCCATTACCCCCCCCCCAGTAAAGCTGAAAAGAATGATACGCAGGACGCAATTTCGGTCCCGCAAAATTTTGGAAAATTAAAAGGACGGCTCCGAATTCACCCTGTTGCCATGTGCATTCATTTCCTAAGGGCGGGAGGCTCGGCGAGGAGTGCAAAAGGGAGGTTGCTATTATTATTCGACACTCTATGAGGACTGTTTTTATGGGGCTGAATGTGGGTCTGGAAGAATGGTGATGGCGGTGGTGGTGGTGGTGGTGGTGGTTGTTGTTGGGGTCGTGGTGGTGGTGGTGGTGGTGGTGGTTGTTGTTGGGGTGATGGTGGTGGTTGTTGTTGGGGTGGTGATGGTGGTGGTGGTGGTGGTGGTATTGTGGTGGTGGTGATGGTGGTGGTGGTGGTGGTGGTTGTGGTGATGATAATAATATTTATTGTGGTGGATGCGATAATCAAGACGTTGGTGGTGTTGTAGATAATATCAGTGTTGGCGATGATGATAATGGTGGCGACGATGATTATCATAAAAGTAATGATAGAATTTGCATAATCACTGCTTCTCCAGGTTTACAATACTTACACATTTATGACACCAAATAAGAAATAAAAAAGATAAAAAAAAAGGCAACAGCAAAACTTAAAATTTGATCATAACAAGTTGACGTAAAATATACTGAAATAAAAAGACAGAAAATGGTATTTATGTTAATTTTTTTTTTTTTTTTTTTTTTTTTTTTTTTTTTGTATCAGGTATAGTGAAATTTGATCATAACAAGTTGACGTAAAATATACTGAAATAAAAAGACAGAAAATGGTATTTATGTTAATCTAGTGTTTGTTTGTTTTTTGCATCAGGTAGGCGATATTTGCTATGTTAATCTAGTTTTATATATCAGGTAGGCGAATTTGCAACTAGGATATAATATTCGCTGTGGGTCCTTCTGCCTGTGCGTAAAGCAAATTTGCATAAAACTGTATGTTAATGATATTAGACATCGGATGCGAATTTTTCTCAACTTGACCTCGTATCAAAACCCATGTTCCTGAAAAATCGTTCTTCTCTAATAATTCATAATTGATAATCTAGTTTAATTTCGTTTATTATGATGGATGTTATAATGGATGTTGCTTCCAGTTAATGATAAACTATATACAGACAAATTAATTTCTAAACTTTAAAACAAGAACCACTATATTTTTTTCTCTATTTTTTTTTTTTTTTTTTGGTGTGCAGTACATTGTTTCATTCACGGTCATATCACAGGACAACTTAATTAGCCTTAATTATCATTAATAGGAATTCAGTTGATTAAAAGATATAGAAGGAAAGTAAGGTATTGCTGGCAACCCAATTAGTCAAAATTACCGACTCGCTAATTAAGACGTTGTTTAGCACTTTCTGAAAATTATAGTTATATGTAGCAAGTGTTGCTATTTTAAAATTGTTTTGCATTTCCATATCATACTTAAAAAAAAAGTAAAAAAATATTGATGATAAAATATGAAGTAAGAAGAAAGTACTTGATACAATGTTGCAGAGTAGATATTTTGTGTTTCTCTGTGTATGTATGTGTGTGTGTGTGTGTGTGTGTGTGTGTGTGTGCGTGTGTGTGTGTGTGTGTGTGCGCGTGTTGTGTGTGTGGTATTCCGCTATACTTTGAAAAATATTGAGAAGAGGAAATATATATATCGATGCTAAGAACTGGGAAGGAAAGAAACGAATCACTGCAATGATGTTAATTCCATCTTTCGTCCGATCTTTGTTCCGTTGCAATGACCCTGGCTTAGGTCACATATTTCAGTATTTTCTGCCAAGTCCGTCTCTCCGGCTTTCTTTTTTCCACTTTCCGTTATTTCCTTCTTTCTTGCTTTATTTTTTCTTCTCTTCCTTCTTTTATCCTTCCCCTCTTCATCCCTGTCGTTGGTTTTATCGATTTTGTGTTATGAATAGAAGACGTTAATCACAGGTCGGGAGACATGCCAATACAAACAGCCATTTAAACCGTATATATTACACTCTCTGGTTTTGAGAGCGTGATGGTTAATGTGTGTACGGGTTGACTGTGTGTGTGTGTGTGTGTTCGTGTGTGTCGTGTGTGTGTGTGCGTGTGTGTGTGTGTGTGTGTGTGTGTGTATGTGTTCGTGTGTGTGTGTATGCGTGCGTGCGTGCGTGTGTGTCTGTGTACCCTATTCTCACTCCCTCTCTTCCCTTCCCGACCCCCCCTCTAACCCCCCTCCCTTTAACCCCTCTCCCCCTCCCCTAACCCTACTTAATCCCCCCCCCCTCCGTTCCTCCATCCGACGTGACGAAAGGAGCGCGAGACACGAACGGAAGCGAGCGAACGGCGCCATGAACGAGCCTCTCTCCTTTCGGGGGCTTTCTCAGCCGTGACGAACCGACGCCGCATCGCGAAACCCTTCCTCGTCTTATCCGAACGCAGAAGGACGCCGCGTGTGTTCGGAACTGAGGTAGTGATCATTTTCTCTCCAGAGTCTTTTTTAAGAGAATGTTCTTTGAAAGGAAAGAGTTTGTTGTTGTTGTTGTTGTTTTTTTGCGTTTTTTTTTCTTTGATAAACAGGAAGTACATATATATATTTCTTGGCATAAATGTGAGCGAAAGTAGACAGTACGTGCCGAAGTAGTATTTCTTCTATACATGGCGGGCATTTCAAGAACAAGAGCTTTGAGGGGCATGCGTTTCCAGCCTTCCTGCAGAGACGAGAAATTCTTTCCAGTGGGGTCTCTGTAGAATATTTCCAGCCTCACGGACAG
>NW_020870081.1:174794-177294 GCF_003789085.1 Penaeus vannamei | reverse complement strand
TCGTACCCGAGTTCCTCGTAGCCTGCGCGTCTGGATCTACGGCGTCTTGGGGCAGGGGCGTCCTTTAGTCCGAGGCGTCTTACTCCTGCGCTGGGGGGCTCCTGGGAGTTTTAACCGATGTACGGGCGTCAGGCAAGGCGGCTTTTCATTAGCATCATTAGGGCCTGCTCTGACGACGTTCCTGGGTTCTTTACCGGATCTTACGGTAGTACTGACAGGCGGCGCTCCCGTCCACCTTGATCTGGGCGGCTTAAGTACTGCAATTTCGCGAGTTCTCGTCCTTTCGGCCTGCGGCGATCTTCTGGCGATGTTCGTCTCCACGGCATTGCCAAGGCGCATCGTGCTGCATTAGATCTCCTTTGATGCTGCGTCGGATATACACGTCCATATATATACATTTATGAACCAGTTTATACACGTAAGGGCCAGATAGTAGAGAAAAAGAAGACAACAGAGAGGGAGGGATGTTTAATTAAGCCGCTGTTACCGTAATTTTTTTTTATACTAATTGTGCAGTTTTTAATGTGGTTATTTCATTTATTTTTCCGTTTTTATTTTTACTTTTGTATTTTTCAGGAAGAAAAATAAATAAGGGAGAGGAGAGTAGCATTCTCCACGAACTTGCTGAGCTACTAACCATCTCAGATAGACATGAGAATAGATAATGCGGAAATGGCATCGGCATCGCAAGGATAACTTGAACCGATTGTCATTTTCATAGATAGAAAAAAAATATATGTATATTGTGCATCATTTCCACTAATCACGATCAGGCAACGTGCAACAAGGGCCAAAAGAATAAGGCCTTGCGACATGACACAACAAATCCTATACATGAAGATTGACTTAACAGTGTTCTGTTGAAACTGCAGGCGTGAAGAGTGTGTGAAATGATTGTGTTGTATGTTTACTCATCACAGCAAACATTGCGGCAAAAGAGTATAACCTGGCATTATGCACAAAAATCATATAATTGAAGATTTGGACTTTTACCAGTGCCTGATGCGTGAATGAGTGTGTGTATGTATTATGTGTTGAAGAGAAAGCGAGCTCACACTGAAGAAGGATCACAAACACGAATTTAACGGTTCATCTTAGCAAATGTTATGATCATTACTATGTCAATTAACAACCAATTATTTCAATTACCCCAAGAATTCAACAATTAAAATGAAATTGCGACTTAACGTACGCAAATGAATGGTGACATGATTTCTTTTGCAAGCTTCCGCCAATGCAAGCATCCCAGCTTGCAGAAAATGTTTCTTATGCTATCCCCGATTATTTAATCGTACTTACGGATGCAACAAAATCTGATACACTGAGGAAATAATATCTCGCTTTACGCTTATTGTGAGAGCTAGTTTCATCTGACAGAGGGTCCCTTATGCCCAAGTTATCTGAACGAAAATGAAGTGACTTATATGAGGGACTCGAAATTTTTATCGTTAGTCTTATCTACCAAATCTGTGAAATGGCGCATGCAGATATCAACTACGAATCACACGATTGTCGGAATTATTCCGGACATGCCAGCGGTAAAGAACAGTTGGAAGGTGTTTTACTAGCGAACTTAATTCCAGCTTAAACCCTAGTTCCCTTTATAAGCAGATCCTTAATGTACGGGTTCACACCGACTCATATGCCGAACGAATGAGTTATCTTCAGTTTCATTACTTACTCTCAAACGTCGGGGTTGCGTTTATCTATTTATTTCAATTTACGAAACCCCATGCGTTATTGCACGATGAAAGGGAAGATTTTTACGCTTTATCATTAAAATGAAACTCTAGAAATTTTGCGATCAAGCTTATATTCTTTGCACCCAAGAATTGTCACCGAAATAGCGTTGAGGCCTAATTACAGTCCCAGCCCTCCACGACCGGATGTATGAACGGAGTGAGGTCAGCCGGGGTGGGGGGTGTGGGTTAACTGTTAATACTAAGAATTAAATGATTATGGCGCGTTTCGTGAGTGCGAATACTGAAATCAGTAAAAGAATTAAAAATGAACCAAAGAATTCAACAATGCAGCGAAATTCAACAATCAATTAACGAAATACGTATACGATGAGAAGGCAATGGCACAGAATTCGTAAATTGATCGCGAATTACAAAAAGAAAATTCTCAGCTGAGCAGAAAATCACGACTGAGTGAATTTTGTGTGTCGTTGAAACAATATAAATAAATTTCTAAATGCGAGAAAATTAATTATTTAAAGAAACGGCATTCAATGTTTGGTTTCCAGACCCTGACACATCCTGAGGAAGTTCTCAAGTCCGGTAATTGACAAGACTCTCCCTCTCTCTCCTCTCTCCCTCTCTTCCCCTCTCTCTCTCTGCCCTCTCTCGCTCTCTCGCTCTCTCTCCTCCCTCTCTCGCTCTTTCTCTCTTTTTCCAATGTAAATGTGTCACTTTCCCGGCCCATTAAATATTCCCCAGAGCAATTTCTATAATGACATGCAAGATTTTTTTTTCTTTTTTTCTTTTCCTTTTTTGGC
>NW_020870081.1:164794-167294 GCF_003789085.1 Penaeus vannamei | reverse complement strand
TACGTGGAAGGTACGTGGGTGAATGAAATGGATGGATGAATGAATACGTGGAAGTACGTGTGGTTGAATGAATGGATAGGTTGATGAATCATGTGGAAAGTACGTGGGTGAATGGATGGATGAGGTTGATGAATACGTGGAATGGTACGTGGGTGAATGGAATGGATAGGTTGATGAATACGTGGAAAAGGTAACGTGGGTGAATGAATGGATAGGTTGATGAATACATGTGGAAGGTACGTGGGTGAATGTGGGATGGGTTGATGAATACGTGGAAGGTAAGTGGGTGAATGAATGGATGGTTGATGAATACATGTGAAGGTACGGGTGAAGAATGGATAGGTTGATGAATACATGTGGAAGGTACGTGGGTGAATGAATGGATGGTTGATGAATACATGTGGAAGGTGCGTGGGTGAATGATGGATAGGTTGATGAATACATGTGGAAGGTACGTGGGGTGAATGAATGGATAGGTTGATGAATACATGTGGAAGGTAACGTGGGTGAATGAATGATAGGTTGATGAATACATGTGGAAGGTGTGGTGAATGAATGGATGGGTTGATGAATACGTGGAAGGTACGTGGGTGAATGAATGGATAGGTTGATGAATACATGTGGAAGGTACGTGGGTGAATGGATGGATAGGTTGATGAATACGTGGAAGGTACGTGGGGTTGAATGAATGGATAGGTTGATGAATACATGTGGAAGGTACGTGGGTGAATGAATGGATGGGTTGATGAATACGTGGAAGGGTGTGAATGAATGGATAGGTGAAATAATGTGTGAATGAATTGATACATTGTGGAAATACGTGGGTGAATGAATGGATAGGTTGATGAATACGTGGATAGTGGTTGAATGGATAATGAATTACATGTGGAAGGTACGTGGTGATGAATGGATAGGTTGATGAATACGTGGAAGGTACGTGGGTGAATGAATGGATAGGTTGATGAATACGTGGAAGGTACGTGGGTGAATGAATGGATGGGTTGATGAATACATGTGGAAGGTACGTGGGTGAATGAATGGATGGGTTGATGAATACATGTGGAAGGTACGTGGGTGAATGGATGGATAGGTTGATGAATACATGTGGAAGGTACGTGGGTGAATGAATGGATAGGTTGATGAATACATGTGGAAGGTACGTGGTGAATGAATGGATAGGTTGATGAATACGTGGAAGGTACGTGGGTGAATGAATGGATGGGTTGAGATACATTTGGAAGGTACGTGGGTGAATGAATTGATAGGTTGATGAATACATGTGAAGGTACGTGGGTGAATGAATGATAGGTGATGAATGTGGAGGTACGTGGGTGAATGGATGATAGGTTGATGAAACGTGTGGAAGGTACGTGGGTGAATGTATGGATAGGTTGATGAATGTGTGGAAGGTACGTGGGTGAATGAATGGATGGGTTGATGAATACGTGGTAAATGGGATACGTGGAAGGTACGTGGGTGAATGAATGGATAGGTTGATGAATACAATGTGGAAGGTACGTGGGTGAATGAATGGATAGGTTGATGAATACATGTGGAAGGTACGTGAGTTTGAGGGCGCTTACATTTTCAAGTACGGGATGGATGAATTAATGAATATATAACGCAAAATATAATGTAGTTGAGAATTTTGAGTTGTTTGAGGTTTTTTACACTTTCATTTATAGGATAAATGAATAAGTGAATGAACATGATATTCCATGAAGTCTAATGTAGGTATGTGATAGATGAATATATATGTTATCATGTCAGAGATATGGGTTTACACAGCATGTGGGTTTGAGGGTATTTACATTTTCGGGTGCAAATTGGATGAATAAATTAATGAATATGATATCACACCAAATATGATGTAAGTGCGCAGTATGTGGTGCGCGGGATGAATGTATTGATAAATGAATTAATAGGTTACAAAAAGTATGGGCGAGCACTGTGTGTGAGTCTGATGGTCCTTACACTTCTAGGTACGAAACGAGTAAATGAATAAAGATATAAATTGATTTAATTGAATACTGCGCGCTATATAAACCAATGCCGTAGGTAGACTGGAGAAGGTTTTGCAAAGTCGGTATATTATTACACCAAATATAAGTGTATGGAGTTTTTATTTTCATTTTCAGCAGCGGGATAAATGGACGAATAATCATGAATATTATGCAGTATATCATGCCGTGCTGTAGGTCGATTTAGTATTTTATCAAGATAAAGTAACGTAGGTGCCCAGCGTATGATAATGAATGAATGAATGAATATATGAATGAACATGAATCTATAAACCAATATCTCTCCCAGATTAAATACAGTTTCGATAGCATCCCTCCGTCGCTCTTTTTTATCATCCTCGGTTTATTTTAAATTCTTCTTATTCTTCTTTTCTTATTTTTTTCTTTTCTTCTTCTTCGGTAGTTTATTTCTTATCATTATTATTATTATCATTATTATTATTATTATTATTATTATTATTATTATTATTATTATCATT
>NW_020870081.1:152294-162294 GCF_003789085.1 Penaeus vannamei | reverse complement strand
CTTCGACGTAAGCTCTTTTGCGAAGGAAAAAATTGCTTATTGGAATTTTTTCTATAAATAGTCTTTTGTCTAGAGTAATCAAGAGTCCGTTTTCTTGTACTCTCTCTTCTTCTCTCTATCTCATCTCACTCTCGCTCTCGCGTCTTATCTCTCGCTCTCTCTCGCTTTCTACTTCTGCTCTCTTTCTCTCTCCTCGGTCCTCTCTCTCTCCTCTGTATGTGTATGTATATATATATAATATAGTATATAATATATATATATAATTATATTTATATATATATTATTTATATATATGTGTGTGTGTGTGTGTGTGTGTGTGTGTGTGTAGTTGTGTGTGTGTGGTTGTGTGTGTGTGTGTGTGTGTGTGGGGTGGTGTTGTGTGTTAGTGTTAGTGGTGCGTGTGTGTGTGTCCAATAAATATAGGTAATAATATATATTAGTATATAGGTGATAATGATAATATATAAGTATAGGTATATATATAAATAATATATATATAGTGAGTTATATAAGTAATGCCGCCGCCACTCGTCTCACTCTTCTACTTCATTCAAGATCTCTCTCTGTATAATATATGAGTAATACTATGTATTATTAATATAAGTAGTATATAGTATAATATATATAGTATATATAATGATATATATAACGTAGTAAGTATGAAAGTGATGTGTGTGTGTGTGTGTGTGATGTGTGTGTGTGTGTGTGTGGTGTGTATGATATGAGATATGAAAGTTAAATAGGTATATATATATAATATATATGTATAGGAGTAGATATAACGATAGTGAATGAATAGAGAGAGGTAGTAATAGTAGTAGAAAGTAGGATAGGGAGACGGGAAAATCCCCATGTCATCTCTCATCTTGTTCTCATGCACGTCGACTTTATCGGTCTCCCTCATCGCGTCTCGGTCTCTCAATCTCTCTCTCGTCGTCTCCGTGCAATCTCTCTCTCTCTATATATAGTATAAATAGTACTATATATATATATATATATTATATATATATAGTATATATTAAATACTATATGTATATATATATATATATATATATATCATATATATAGCGAACATACATAGCAATAGCAATACATACATACATATATAATAGGTATTATCAGTAGATATAGTAGGGGACGAGGCAGAGCCGGCGGACAGAGGGCCGGACGGGGCGGGAGAGGGGAAGGGGGCTGGAACTGGGGATCAGACGAGGTGCTTAGAGAGGGTAGGGGAAAGAAGAAAGGGAAATGGAGGAAAGAGGTAAGGGATAGATATAGAGGAGAAATGAAGGTAAATAGAGGGAGGGAGAAAGGGGAGGGAGGAGGGGAGGAGAAAATCGCAAAAGAATGTAAGAGGGAGGGGCAAGGGAGGAAAGGAGAACGGAGGGAAGGGGACGGGAAGGGAAGGAGAAGCGGAAAGAAAGGAAGAAGGGAAAAGGAAGGATAGTAAGGAGGGAAGGCGGAGAAGTGAGGGAGATGGAAAGGAAGAGGGGAAGGGGGAAGAAGGGAAGGCGGAAGAAGGGGGCGATACGGAAAACGAGGAGGGGGATAGATGGTGAGGTTAAGGAGAAGAGTAGGAGAGAAGAAAAGAAGTAAGGGAAGGGAGGGTAGGGGGAGGAGGGAGAGAGAACGAGGAAGATAAGGAGAGAGAAAGAAGGTAAGTGAAGTAGGGGAAGGGAGAGTGAAATGAGGGAAGGGAAGAAAGAGAGCATACATAAAAAGAGGAGAAGGGGAAACCGAATGTAAAGTAGATAAGTAAAGAAAAACAGGAGTAAGAAATGATAAGCGAGAGGAAGGAAGAGGGCGAAGGGCCACACACAACACGCGACACACACACACACACCACACAGCACCACACACAGCAGACACCACACAACACACACACACGAGCACACACAGAACACAACACACACACAACACACAGCGAACAACAAAGTACAGGGCACACACACACAAAAAAGGCAACAACACGCTAAGCACACTCACACACGACAACAGCACACATGACACAGCAGACACACACAGCACACAACGGGAAACAGGAGCAGGATAACGGGAAAGGCAACGAAACAGACGAAGACAGCAGAACACGAAACAGAACACAAGGCACACACACAGCAAACACACACAACACAACACACACACACATATAATATATGAGTATTAAAGTATATCTATATAAATAATAATAGTATAGAAGTGATATAAGTAGTGGGTGAAGGGTAATCTATATTTATATTTTATGTTAATATTTATATAATGGGATATGACTTGTTATTGCAGGTCTCCGCTAGTCCGGGCGAATCTAGGTCGTCATTCACACTTCGCTCTCTCCAATTCGCTACGTCTGGTTCTCATAATCGTACCAGGTACATTCAAGATCCTGCACCAATATAAACACTACTCTATCTCACTGCTCAGTCTCTCGATCTCAATCTCTCAGAACAACTCATAAACAAAAACAATCAATCACTGAATCAAAAATAACAACTCTTTAAAAGCTCGTGTCCCTCCTATCCCTTCCTCTCGAATGACCTCTACTCAAAAATCCCTCTCTCATCTTCCCTCTTTCTGACTCCCATCTCACTCCTCCTTAAACAAACCTCAACAAACACATACCTCTCTCTCATCACTCTCATTCATCTCTCTCATCAACTACATCACCACATGCATCACAATCACGTACATACTAAAACAGAAACAATCATAATCAAAGACAAACGAGATTAAACTCTTAAGCTCGTTTCCCCTCCCCCCTCCCCTCCTTCTCTCTTAAAAAAAACTTGAACCAGCATCCCCTCTTATACTCCGACAGACTCACAAACATCCAAACACAAACTAAACCACAGAACACAATCCACAAACACGTGAACAAGTAAAAAAGAAAGACAAAAAACAAAAATCAAAACGAGATAAACTCTTATAAACTTTAATGCTCGTTGTCCCTCACCGTCTCCTTCTCTCTCTCATCTCTACATTATATATACCATATATACTATATATATAATACCACCTTATATATATATATATACTATATATATATACATACATACAATACATGATTATACTATATACAATAGAATAGAATAGAATAAATAAATACGAATAGACTAGATAGATTAGTATAGATGAGAGAACAGCATATAGATAACTATATATCATACAACTACCACACCATACACCACACACACAACACACACACATTAAACAAAGCTCACAGAACACAACAACACACAACAAAACAAACAACAAACAACAAACGTACAAGAAAAGAAACACACACACACCAACACACAGCAAAACAACACAAACCACCACACAACACACAACGAGCAATACACAAAACTTTAAAGGCCTCGGGTTTCCCTTTTTCCCCCACACATACACACCCACACACAAAATAAATCTTGGACCACTCCCTTCAAAACACAACACTCACACACACAACAACACCCACAACACCACCACCACACAACCAACAAACAACCACACAACCACCAAACCCATCACACACACACTATCACACAATATATATCTAATAAATATAGCGTATATATATATATACTTTTCTACTATACGTTATAGTTATATATATATAATACTTATTATACTCGGGGTATATGTCTGGGGTGGTATATTGGGTGAGGCTGAGATCAATTAGGGGGGTGAAGGGGTTGGATAGAAGATAGTGGATGATATAGTGAGTAGTAGAAGTTATTTCCCAGGCTAGGATGGAGACACGGCCGCAGGGGGTCAGAAGGGGAATTGGTGGCGGCTCTCATCAGGAAAGTAGTGCAACTCGTAAGGAGAAGTCTGCGTGCAATCTATCGGGAGGATATATCTAAGTGCTGGAAGATCTGGTGATAGCAATAAGGTAAAAGGCATAGAAGGAGACTACTGGTGGTGCTGAAGTACTAGGGGATGCGTATCATGATGCAGCGGCGAGGATAGTGTTCATGAGTCTCTTCTATCCTCTCTCTCTCTCTTTCTCTCGGTCAGTTCTCGACGATTGATAAAGGTACGAGGTGAGTCTTTTCTCTCTCTCGTGCGGTGGGGGAAGTGCGGGAGTTACGGGCCGTCAGTCTCTCTCCTGTCTCGTCTCTCACTCTCGACTCTCTCGAAAGTGCACTATCGGTTATACAGCTGCAGGGCAGATGTGCGTCAAGCAAAGTCTAAGACGGAATCCACGTCGATAGCTACGAGGTACACGGCGGTCAGACTGGATCAAATCGAGTCGGGGGATAGCGGGGGGAGTAGGGAAGGCTGCAAGAGTCTCATCGTCGGGTCTCGTCATCTCGTTCGTCTCTCGCAGTCTCTTCAGGATACCTCTACTGCAGGTCTCTCTCTACATATATAGGGACGGGGGTATAGGGGGAGGCAAGAAGTAGGAAGATGGATGAAGTAATGTAGAGTAAGGTAGGAGAGATTAATATAAGAGGGGTGAATAGCGAGGTGGAGGATATATATTATAGAGTAAAGGAATAGTAAGTAGTGAGGTAGATATGAAAGGAAGGTAATAGTATAATAGATGGACATATAATAAGTTAGAGGGTACTAGCAATTAACATACATTAAGTGAGGGGAGGAGATAGTAAGGAAAGAGGAGAGTAGAGAAGAGGTAAAGAAGGAGGAATTATAAAAGAAGAGAGATGAGTAAGAGAGTAAAGGAAGGATAAAAGATAGGGAGAAGGTAGAGTAAGGAAGGGAGGTATAAGAAAGTAGGGAGGGGAATAGATTAGAGTAGGAGTAGGGAGGTAAGGATAGATAGAGTAGGAAATAGAGAGCAGATAAAGGAGGGAATGATAATAAGCGAGTTGGGAGGGAATGCAATCACGCCGACACATACGAGGGGCAAGAGGGCGAGCGAGCCGCGACAACGATGCAAGGGTCACACAACACAGGAGAGGACACTCCCACTAGTCACCCCACAGCCACACCATCTCCCCACACTCCACCCCCACCTACCAACACCACCATACCTCCTGCTCTTACCGCCCACCCCCCCACTCACTACAACGTTCCCTTTCCCACACACCTCATCCCTCCTTCATCTTCCTTATACACCCATCACACAACACACACACACCACACACACTACACACACACACACACCATCACAACACAACACTATCAACACACACACAACCTACTCCTTACTTAACTATAATATATACACTTTACTTATATACTACTATATATATTCTCATCTTAACTATTTTACCTAATTATTCTAGCCTTATCTACTATTTACTATTTATTATCCTTACTTTTAAATTATCACCCTATCTATATCTATTATATACCTCCTCCTTACCCTTCTCCTTATCCTACCCTTGCCAAGCTAATTCCTACCCCCCCTTCTCCCTCTCTCTCATCTCCGTTACCCCTCTCTCTACTCTCTCTATCTATCTATCTATCATATGTATCTATCTATCCTATCTTAATCTATCTATCTATCTATCTATCTCTCCTACCTTCATCTCTCCCTCTCTCTCCCTCCTTCCTCCACTCCTCTCTCATTCCTCTCACTTTCCCTCTCTCCTTCCCTCTCCTCCTCCCTCCTGCTACTCTCTCCCTCCTTTCTCTCCTATCATCCCACCTTCTTCCTCCTCCTCTCCCTTCTCCCTTTTCCTTCCCTCCTTTTTTCTCTTCCCCTTCCTCTCTTCCCTCTTCCTCTCTCTCCTCTCCTCTCTCTCCTCCTCCTCTCCCTCTTCCTCCTTTCTCGTCTCTCTCTCTCTCTCTCTCTCTCTTCTCCTCTCTCTCTCTCTATCTCTCTCTCTCTCTTCTCTCTCTCTTCCCTCTCCCTCTCTCTCTCTCTCTCTCTCTCTCTCTCTCTCTCTCTCTCTCTCTCTCCCCCTCCCCCGTCTCTCTCTCCACACAACAAATTAAGCTTTCCAATTTGCTTGTAATGTATGAAACTGAGTACACTCCTCGGGATTAGCGCTTCTCGTTGCTACAAGAAATCTACAGAAATCATTAAGAGTCCATTAAAGGACCACGCAATCCGCTTAATGTATAATGATTTCTTAGACGATGAGAAAGTCTGTTATTTCACTCCGCTTAATCAGCGTACAGGACCCTCAATTGATTCCTTTTAGTCCCTGTTATCTCTCCCTTCCTGTTTATCTCTTTCCCTACGTTCCTTTTTCTTATCTCTCTGTTCCCCTATCCGCTTCTCCTCCTCTTGTAATTTCCTGCCTTCCTACGTTTATCTATCTCTCGTTCTCTGGCTCTTTATCTTCTCCCCTTCACGTGTCTTCTGTTCTCCCCGTCGCCTTCCCCTTAACTAATCTTCCCTCCTTTGCTACTTCCCTCTTTTAGCGCATTTCCTTACTCCTTATCTGTCCCTCTCTCTTTTTCCTCATTAGAATAATTACTCTCCCCCCCCCCCGCTCACTCCGCGATTCCACTCATCACCCCACCCCTTCCCCTTCCAGTACCCCCCCCCCTAAAACAGCTGCACGTTGCACCTGTTTTCTCACGAATCAGTTGCCAATTTTTAACGTATCTTGAGACGGTGAAGGTGCACCTCTTCCGAAGCCCTTTGAGCGATGCCCTTCGAAAATCGATAGCCTGAGGGTGACCGCTTCTCGTTTATCTTCTGGAAATGTGGATTAGATAAGGATCTTTAATAGATAAGAATCGCTGGGTGATAGTTTAACACAGGAAAGGAATCTTGTTTTGTTGGTGATTCTAGAACTGTCTTGTACAAGATGGAGAGATACTGTTTGTCTAAAGCGATGTGATTATTATTCTGCAAATGAACGTAGCCGGCATGAACGAAGGAAAGAATAGTCACACAGTATCACCTGACTTATCTTGAGAGATTTACCCTTCCGTCGAAAAAATAGATCGATAAATAAATGAAAATAAGCCGAAAACCTGTTGAAAATCGAGAACAATCTTAGAGGAACACAATGGATTCAATTCCCGCGTCTTTTTCCACGATAGAGTTTCAAATATCCGTCGACTGCATTTGACTAAGAAGATTTCCCAAACTTTCAGAAGTACTTGAAGAACGCAAGAAGAAATCAATCTAAAAGAAAAAGAACTGAAAAAGTCATACACACGTATCCCATCTCTTCTCCAAACTTCGGCCGATGAGAAAAGGCGACTAAGAGGATACGGACTTACCTTTTTTTAATTTTTATACGACGAAAGTGTAAACAAAACCCCGCAACGAAAAGTGCAAAGCCATTCGATGGTATAGCCAGAGAGAGAGAGAAAAAAAAGAAAATTACGAAGGAGAATATCAGAGAGAGAAAAAAAAACTACGGAATGTGTAGTCAAATCCTTCTTCTCTCTGTGATGACCCTGGGCGCCGCTGCAGGATACATCGTCTTCTGCAATTTCACTCTTGCTGAGGAACTCAAGCAACTGCGCAATGAGTCGCTTCTCTGCAAGACACGCACGTAAGATTGGGGAGGTTTGAAAGGTAGAGAGAAAAGGAAGGGAGGGAGGGAGGGAGGGCGGGAGTGAAGGAGGGATAGTGAGGGATAGAGAGAAAGAGAGTGAGAGATAGATAGATAGATAGAGAAGAGAGAGAGAGAGAGAGAGAGAGAGGGGAAAGACTGACAGACAGATAGACACACAGACAGAAGAAGGAAAGTTAGATAAAGAGAGAGACGTGAGTATGCCGCGCAGCGCTCGTGTGTGTGTGCGTTCCCGCGCAAGCGTAGATCCGTGCGGGCGTAGGTGTGTGCAATCAAGCAAGAGAACTTGACGAATTGAATAAAACGAGTGACAGGAAGAGCGAGAGGCACGCCACCCCATCGGAATTACCTCTCCATCACACGAACATCAAACGTGAAGATGTCACGCTTTTCCTCGCAAAGAAGCCTTCTGACTCTGGCAGATCATCAGGGTACATACGGGGCTTTCCACTAGTTAAAATAGGTCTCAGATTTTGAGGTGCTGTGTTTCAGGTGAGGGGAAAGAGGGAGAGAGAGAGAGAGAGAGAAAGAGGGAGCGAGAGAGAGAGAGATGAAGAAAGAGATATATAGATAGAATGAGAGAGAGAGAGAGAGAGAGAGAGATTGACAGACAGACAGTCAGAGACGAGAGAGACAAAGATACAGACAGACAGAGACAGATAGAGAAAGACACAGAGACAGAGATGAGACAGACACACCGACAGAGAAAGAGACATAGCAGCAGCAGAAAGAGAGAGAGAGAGAGAGAGAGAGAGAAAGCGAAAGAGAGAAGGAGGACGAAAAATATACCAGAGTTAAACAGCGCAAAGAAGAGGGCGTTTTAGGAGAGTCGAACACCTCCTAAATCCATAGGGTTGATTTTAGGCTTAATTTTATAGGCGGGATGAAAGGATGAATATCTAATCCGTTCCTCCTTCACCTCATCCTCCATCCTCCTCTCTCCTCTTTTCTCTTGCTTCCTACTTTATCACCCTTTCATTTCTCACGTCCATTTTCTTCCCTATTACTCTCCTCCTTCCTCCCTCTTCTCTTCATAATTTCTTTTTTCTTTCTTCTTTCTTTCTTTTTTCTTTTCCATTTTTTCCTTTTTCTTTTTTCTTCCTGTCTTCCCTTCTTCCTCCTCTTCTCATCTTTTTCCAATTCGTCTCTCTACTATTACTTTCCTTTTCTGATTTTCTCTCTCTCTCTCTCTCTCTCTCTCTCTCTCTCTCTCTCTCTCTCTCTCTTCTCTCTCTCTCTCTCTCTCTCTCGTCTCTTCTCTCTTCTCTCTTCTCTTCCCTTCCTGCTCCTTATTCTCTTTCTTTTTTTCTTTTCCATTTTTCCTTTTTCTTTTTTTCTTCCTGTCTCCCTTCTTCCTACTCTTCTCATCTTTCTCCAATTCGTCTCTCTACTATTACTTTCTTTTCTGATTTTTTTTGTCTCTCTCTCTCTCTCTCTCTCTCTCTCTCTCTCTCTCTCTCTCTCTCTCTCTCTCTCCTCTCTCTCTCTCTCTCTCTCTTCTCTCTCTCTCATCTCTCTCTCTCTCTCTCCTCTTTTCTTCCCTCTGCTCCCTTATTCTCTTACTTTACCTTTGCTATAGCTCCTCCAACTTTCTCTCTCTCTCTTCCCCTCTCTGTCTCTTCCTTTTCCCTTTTCCTTTATCCTTTCTCACTCCCTCCATCTGTGCTTGGCCCCTTACCTGCTCTCCCTCTTCTATGTTTATTCCCCTCTTCTCTCCCTTTTTCCTCTCTCTTCTATTCCCATCACCTCCTTCTCCTCCCTCTCCTCTTTCCTCTATTGCTCCTCCTCCTATTCTCCCTTCACCCTCTGCCTCCTCCCTTTCCTCCTCTCCTCTCTATTCTCCTCCTTCTCCTATTCTCCCTTCATCTCCTCCCCTCTCCCTCTATTCTCCTCCTCCCTCCTCACTCCTCCTCCTCCTCCCCTCCTCGCTCCTCCTTCCTCCTCTCCCTCCTCCCTCCTCCTCCTCCTCGCTCCTCCTCCTCCTCCTCCTCTCCTCCCCTCCTCCTCCTCCTGCGCTCCTCCTCCTCCTCCTCCTGCCTCCTCCTCCTCCTGTATCTCTTCCTCCCTCCCTTTTAGAAAAAATTTTCCAACCGAGTTTAAAATCTGGCACACCATACAGGATCCAAACTCCCTTGATGGATTCACTCTTAATGTGACAAAATAAACTTTTAGAGGGTTTGAATTCTTCTTTTTTTTGGGGGGGGGGGGAGGGCGAAGGACGAGGGGTGAATAAATTAAGATATAAGGAGGAGATCTTTCGACGCAATAAATATGGAGAGATTTTTTTTTAAGTAGTAAACGAGAGCGCAGAAAGAGAGAGAGGAAAAGGACAAAGTTGGAATTAAAGTTTGAAAGTAGTAGAAAAGAGAGAGAAAAAAATATATTTCTTACGTTTGTTTAACGTAAATGTTTCTTTACGTTTGGAAAAAGAGACGAGGAAAAAATAAATTTGCTTTACGTAAATGTTTCTTAAGACGCACCAAGACTGAGGAAGGTGATGAAAGTGGGAAAAGAAAGAGATTGAAAAAATTCAGGATGCAAAAGATAGAGGGAGAGGGAAATATCAG
>NW_020870081.1:121540-146540 GCF_003789085.1 Penaeus vannamei | reverse complement strand
TTCCGGTGTTCTGATGTGTTGTCAGCGGTGTTCGCAGCGTGCACTTCTTGCAGAGGACTGAAATGGCGAAAAATCGAGAACTCACACTTGGGTAGAATAGTATCAGCATATTATCAGTAATCCTCTAACATGGAAATATATTGAACGCCAACTGGGCTCAAGTGATTGAAATGCGCAATGCTGAGATGATATACAACCGATGCAGGTTTTAGGGAATATTCCCAATGAAGTATAATTATTGCAGCACGACTGGAACGTGATCGGCGGAGGGAGCGAAGCGCCTCGCCTGCGGGTGGCTCTTAGGGGGGGGGGGAGGCCACGCTTCCCCGCCCGGCCCGGGCGCGAAGTTCCATCCTTTGGCTTTTGTGCAAGCGAGGTGGGCCGTCGGAGAGATGCTCGTTATACAGGAGTGCGGGGCTTCGTTACTCCCATTTCCTCGCCTTCCTCCGCACCTTCCTGCTTCTCTTTCAGTTTCTTTTGTCCTTTGTCGCCTTCATCATTCCTTTCCTCCCCCTTCTCTCTCCTCCTCCCCTTCCCCCTTCCTTCTCCCTCCTCTCCTCCTCCCTCCCCTTCCCCCTCCTCCTCCCTTCCCTCCTCCCCTTCCCCCTCCTCCTCCTCCCCTCCCTCCTCCTCCTCCCTCCCTTCCCCCCTCCTCCTCCTCCCTTCCCCTTCCCCTCCTCCTCCTCCCCTCCCTTCCCCCTTCCCTCCTCCCTCCCTTCCCCCTCTCCTCCTCTCCTTCCCTCCTCCTCCTCCCTTCCCTTCCCCTCCTCCTCCTCTCCCTCCCCAGCTCCTTCCTCCCCTTCCCGCTCCTCCTCCTCCTTCCTACCCTTCCCCCTCCCCCCTCCATCCCTGTGGGCCGCTTAGCCGCATATTTTTTCAGCTCCCCCCCCCATTTTTATCAGGAGCGAAGGAAAGGCGGTTTTTGAAGGGATGGCAATGCATTTAGTCTCGCGAGTGGGACGCGATGGAGCGGATTTGCTGTGTTTTTTTTTTTCTCTTTTCTTTTTCTTTCTGTCTCGTTCTTTCCGCGTGTCTCCACATCTTTGTCTGAAATTCATTTTTTTTTCCTTTTAATTCGCGGCTTTTGTTTGTGGTTAAGGCCACGGCAGCCTTTGTTTGTTGGTCCCGCTTGGAGGTTCTGTGCCAGAGACGCTTCTTTCGGCAGTTGGGTCATTGTCGGTTTCGTTTTCGTCGGTGTTTTGACCTTAGGCAGTAATAGTGATGATAGTAATGACAGCAATAACGATGATTATTACAATGTTTATGATAATAATGATAATGGTAATTATGATTATGTTAATAATGATAACAATCATGATTATGTTAATAATGATAATTACAATGATGATTGTCAATAATGATAATAACAATAATGATTATGTTAATAATAATAATTATGATGATAATATCATAATTATTATCATTGTTATTATTGTTATCATTCTTATTATTATATTGTTATCATTATCATCATTCTTATTTTTATTGTTGTTATTGTTATTATTGTTTGTTGTTGTTGTTTTTGTTATTATCATTATCAATATAATGTCTGCCACCAGGTGACGTCATAGGCCTTATCACCCAAAGCTGCGCAGAACGAAATGACGAGACCTTACTTAAGGCGCGGTTCAACTGGCCTTGTGTATGCGCAGGTCCGGCCGTATGCGCGGCTATCCGGACCTAACCGGCCACTTCGTGCGGAGTCTGGGGCCGAGGGGAGTCGGCGATGACACTCCTCGGTATCTCCGGGTTCGCCAGGGTGCAATTTCAAATTCTTGTCTGTAATTCGCTTGAATAAATAATCAATATCTATGAAGTTAACCAAAGCTATATTAATTTTATATTATACATATTTAATAATCACAAAATTCAACTTTCATTACCAAAAATAATTAAACAAGAAATTACTAATTTGAAACTGTGGATCCACACTCACGTCAACGGCCTGTCACACTTGCGTCAATGATTTTGAATCTGAATCGGTTTCCGTGCTTCTTTCTTCAGAAAACATATACGCCATAAAACACGAAACTATCGTGAAACAGGAAATAAGTCTCTATGCTCCATGTTGCTCAAACGAGAAGTATGCGCGGTGTTATTCAGGCGAGAGGCAAGTGCGGTCTATTGCGGTGGTGCTTTTCGCAGCTGAAACGACGTCTGGCTTGGTCACTCGGACAGAAGTCCTAGACGCACACAAAACCAGTTGAACCGCGCCTCTATATAAACCTTGGTCACACCTGTCCCTGACGACGAGGTCAACAAGGAATGTAAGCATTGCGGCGAGCCGAACGCCACCCTACTACATTGCTTACAGTAAGGGGGAACACACGCATTTTCTGAGACAGGGAACCCCCGCCACAGCGCCGGGCTGGTAAAAAGGGTATGCCACATGCTTACGCCACGGAAGCTGGAGTGCTTGCTGGCAATCCAGCCTGGACGCTGAGCAAACAGTTCAAACAAAACACACATAGAAATAGCTGACACAGGCCGGGCCACTCGAGAGAAAAGGCCCGGGCGAAGATAGACCGCAAATCTAACTGAACTGAACTGAACTGAACCTGTCGGTAGCCCATTTTGGGATTGTGCCGTTTATACGGGCGTTGCTGTCACGTGTGCACACGCGTTCGGAAATCGTCCGTCGTAGGTGACGACGATGGCGTTTCTTCGTGGGTGTGGAGGTTCAGATGGGCGGCATTGCGAGCTGCGAGAGGTACGCTGCAGTACGCGGTAGGGACCGCACCGGTGATGAACCCACTTGAGACTCTGAAATTCATACAAGTTTAAAGCTAGGACGTGGTGAGCGTCGCACTGCGTCCCGAGAGTGGCGTGCGCATAATGAGTCGGCATGGGCGTCGCCTCTGAAATCGGACGCGGGCACAGATGGCGGCAGATACGCGCAGAACACAGCGCTGTCCCATGGCGTCGCCGCAAAGCAATGTGTGACGCCTGGCGCGTCGGCGTGCCAGTTGCACTGTCAGTCGGATCACGTTTGACGCCCTGTGCCTACGGGCGGTCGAAGGGGAGGCTCCGCCCTTGCCTTCTCCTGCGCCCTCTCCCCCGCACTCCCCTCGCGCACAGCCGCTGTCTCCCTCCGAGAGATTGCATGCTTCTAATCTCTGATAGGAGGTGAAGTCCCCCCCCTCCTGGCACGAGATATTTTCCTACTGCCCCCCCCCCCCGCTCTCATCATCTCTTTGCCTCTTCCTCACTCGCCTGGATTGGCTCTTCTTCCCACCCTCGATATCCTTCCCTTCTGTCCTCCCTTCCCCCCTTCTTGCCCCCTTCTTGCCCCCCCCCACGAGGCTCTTATCAGGCGCTATCAGGGCGAGCGTGGCGGTCGCCGGAGCATCCTCGCGTGCCTGCGAGCATGAGTCACGCGCGGCCGCCGAGGCTCACGGCGCTCCTGCTGCGGTATGTGTGTGTGTGTGTGTGTGTGTGTGTGTGTGTGTGTGTGTGTGTGTGTGTGTGTGTGTTGTGTGTGTGTGTGTGTGTGTGTGTGTGTGTGTGCGTGTGTGCGTGTGTGTGTGTGTTGTGTGTGTGTGTGCGTGTGTGTGTGTGTGTGGTGTGTGTGTATGTGTGTGTGTGCGTGTGTGTGTGTGTGTGTGTGTGTGTGTGTGTGTGTGTGTGTGTGTGTGGCGTGTGTGTGTGTGTGTGTGTGTGTGGTGTGTGCGTGTGTGTGTGTGTGTGTGTGTGTTGTGTGTGAGTGTGCGTGTGTGTGTGATGTGTGTGTGTGTGTGTGTGTGTGTGTGTGTGTGTGTGGTGTGTGTTGTGTGGTGTGTGTGTGTGTGTTGTGTGGTGTGTGTGTATGTGTGTGTGCGTGCGTGTGTGTGTGGTGTGTATGTGTGTGTGCGTGGTGTGTGTATGTGTGTGTGTGTGTGTGTATGTGTGTGTGTGTGTGTGCGTGTACGTTGTGTGCGTGTGTTTTTGTGTGTGTGTGTGTGTGCGTGTGTGTTGTGTGTGTGTGTGTGTGTGTGTGTGTGCGTGCGTTTTGTGTGTGTATACGCGCTTGTATGCGTGTATGTGTGCGTGTGCTTCTTTATTATTTTTTTGTGTGTGTATGTGTGCACGCGCGTGGTTGTGTGTGTGTGAATATATAGGTAAGGGAGCGTGTAAGTAGGAGCGAGCGCAGGAGAGGAAGATCTGGTGGATCCAGGAGGGCGAGGAAGGGAGGAATTGAGTTTAACCGCCCATGATTAGAATGTTTATTGCGGTTATGTGCGGGCCTCTTGGAGTGCTGCGGCCGCCGTGTTCCGAGAATTGTGGCCGCATCTCCCTCTTCCCCCACGCCCACCCGCCCACCCCGCCCCTTGCCCGACACGCCCCTTCTCTCGCTGGTGTTTGGAGACACTTGTTTCTCCGGCCACGTCACGCACCTCGCTGCCGCGCCGTGCTCGGGCGCCCGTCGGGAGGGGGGGGAGGGGGAGGGGAAGAGGTCCGTTGAGGCAGGCCGCTCGCCCTCGATATCTGTGAGGATAAACACGCCCCGGCAGGAGCCTCACAGCCGCCGTCAGGGGCGCACCGCCGCAAAGCCGCAGTTCCAGCGCCTGCAAGGTCGCCGTCCTGCGGCGGCTGCGGCGGGCGGGCATTTCCAAGCCGCGAGGGAAGTGCACTGCGTTGTTGCCGTGCTTGCTGGCAGCCTTGATCGTTATGCAGACTGCAAGCGCAAATAGGCAGGAGGACTGTGAAGACGCCTGTGGTGGCCACGCCCACGCACGGGCGCGCCTCTCGAGCTCGCCAAGAAACACGGAAAATAACAGATGCAGTGAAACACATTGCAATGGACGTAAATACACATTCAGCTGTGCTCACCAAACGCACTCAAACAAGAAGATACGAACGCACCTACGTACCTAGACACACACAAAACACACACTCACACCTATTCACACTCACACTCACTCGACTCACTCACTCACCCTCTTACTCTCGGAAATGCCACAGCTACTCAGTCCGGGGGCGTGCATCTCCTCGCGTTAGAGGCGTTAATCAACTCGCATTATGGCCGCCTGCGCCGCCCGTCCCGCCCATTCATTCGCCACGCCGCCCGGCCAGACTCCGGGGGCGGCCGCGTCTGGACAGTGTCCGCCCGTCGGCTGATGCTCCTCCTCCTCCTCCTTTTCATTCTTATCCTTCCTCTCCTTCTCTTTCTACTCCCACTCCTTTTCCTTCCCCTTTCTCCACCTCCTCCCCCCCCCTCTCTCTCTCTCCTCTCTCTCTCTCTCTCTCTCTCTCTCTCTCTCTCTCTCTCTCTCTCTCTCTCTCTCTCTCTCTCTCTCTCCTTATTCTCCTTCTCCCCTTCTCCTTCTTCTCCTCTTCTTCTTCTTCTTCTTTCTTTTCCTCCTCCTCCTCTGCTCATTCGCTGCGGCCCTACCAGCTGAATGCCAAGCCCCAAGGGATCCCTAATTGGTGTCCCCCCCCCCCCGCCCGCTGGAGATCTGTGCCTGGGGATGCCTTCTGCGTGTCCGTTGGCCGCTGGGCGAGTGCGCGGCGGGCATAATGCGGGGAGCAAGAGCTGGCTCTGGTGTGCCCACTTGCTTGCGAGGGCGGGGGGGGGGGGGGGGGGAGGTGCTCGCGCGCGTGTGCGTAACCGCTATGTAGACTGCGGTGGATTCGTTGTATAAGCAAGTGATCGGATAACATTCGTCAATAAGAGAACTCTCCATGGCATTACTTCGTTACTTTTTCACGCGATGATTAGGGATATTGCGCTCCTACTTGGACCTTAGAAAAGTGAGGAGACACAGACTGCTTAGGAGGTAAGATAAATTCGGTGCTTAGCAAAGGCTAGCTTCAAGCCAGTGCAAGTGCAACGGAATATACTCGAGGAAAGTGACGTTGCAGTCAGCTTGCCCTGTGGCCGCAGGGGTGTCGTTTCGGTTGCCATAGACATGCACCTTTGGCCTTATCAGTGCACCAGAGTGCCTGGGCCCCCTGCGTCTGCTGCCTAAACTGCTTGTCGTTCCTTGCAGCTGCAGCGTGGTGCAAACCCGTCGCCGCAGCATCAACAAAAGGAGAGTTTGAGCGTGCAGTTCTTGCAGGAGAGGTGAGGGTAGAATGCTGAAGATGCTGTTAATGAGGAAGATAGTGTTGATAAGGAATGTGACATATACTACAGTAAGTGTTGTAGTAGTGGTGATTGTGATGTTTGCGGGCCAGGCATGATAACAGTTTCGAGCATCTTGATCAATTATAATGAAAGCGGTCGTAAAACCACCACCTCAATCACGGGTATTATTGTTATGTGTAATTTTGTCCCACAAGCATTGTATAATATCTATGTTCATAGCACCCTATTGCATCGTGTAAACACCTTATATGTAAAGAGAATACCCATTGTAATTGATGGAATAAAGTATTTGAATTTGAATTTGACTTTGCTTGTCCCCGGGAGGCGCGGCAGGAGCTGCTGCAGAGGTTAAGGCACGCGAAGACCTGGGTCAGAGTGTCCTTTCAAAATAGGTTTATACTCAAACGCTCATGATGACCATTTCGGATTTCCATCTAATGCGAAGTCATTATTGGGGCAACGGGTCCTTGGTCGTTTTCCTCTAGCGTTTGGCAATGCCCTCTTCCATGCCATGTGTTCCCCTGCATTACTTTGAAAGAACAAAGCACATTTGGCTCTGTCACGGTGACCCATAAGGCATCGATTCTCCCAAATGTCAAGATGGTATGTCCTTGCTTAAGCGCAGCCGCGCCGCGCAGAGTGAAGGCAGTCCGAGGCGGTTGGAGGGAGAGGGACATGGGGAGGGAATGACGCATGGGGAGGGAAAGAGAGAATGAGATGGGGAGGGAGATGGGGAGGGAAAGAGAGAATGAGATGGGGAGGGAAAGAGAGAATGAGATGGGGAGGGAAAGAGAGAGGGAGATGGGGAGGGAAAGAGAGAGGGAGATGGGGAGGGAAGAGAGAGGGAGATGGGGAGGGAGAGAGGGAGATGGAGAAAAGAGAGAGGGAGATGGGGAGGGAAAGAGAGAGGAGATGAGGGGATGAGGGAAAGAGAGAGGGAGATGGGGAGGGAAAGAGAGAGGGAGATGGGGAGGGAAAGAGAGAGGGAGATGGGGAGGGAAAGAGAGAGGGAGATGGGGAGGGAAAGAGAGAGGGAGATGGGGATGGGGAGGAAAGAGGGGAGATGGGGAGGAAAGAGAGAGGGAGATGGGGAGGGACAAGAGAGAGGGAGATGGGGGAGGGAAAAGAGAGAGGGAGATGGGGAGGGAAAGAGAGAGGGGAGAGGGAGAGAGAGGGGGATGGGAGGGAAGAGAGATGGGAGATGGGAGGGAAAGAGAGAGGGAGATGGGGGAAAAGAGAGGGAGATGGGAGGGAAAGAGAGGGAGAGGGAGATGAGGGGAGGGAAAGAGAGAGAGAAGAGGAGAGAGAGAGAGAGAGAGAGAGAGAGGAGGAGAGGAGAAGAGAGAGAGAGAGAGAGAGAGAGAGAGAGAGAGAGGGAGAGAGGGAGAGAGAGAGAGAGAGGGAGAAAGGAAAGATTAAGGGAGAGAGGAAAGGGAGAGAGAGAGAGGGAGGAAAGAGGGAGAAAGAGAAAGTGAAAGAGTGTATATGAGAGATATAAGGAGAGGGAGAAAGAGAAGGGAGAGAGGAGAGAGAGAGAGAGAGAGAGAGAGAGAGAGAGAGAGAGAGAGAGAGAGAGAGAGAGAGAGAGAGAGAGGAGAGGAGAGAGAGAGAGAGAGAATTGGAGAGTGTGTATGACAGTTAGAGGGAGAGGGAGTGAGTGAGAGAGAGAAATTGAAAGGGAGGGAAGGGGACAGGGAGGGAGAGGAAAGGAGTCAGCGCCAAGAGCGGATCAGCTGAGAATTAATTAGCCCGGGGCTGTGCGGAGCGGGATGGCTCATTAGGGCGGCGCGGGCGGTCGCCGGCGCCGTCGAGATGGGGGGGGGGGGGAGGCTGTTTGCGGGATTCAGGTTGCAGTGGTGTTAGTGGCGGTGATAAGGTTATAGCGAGGGCGGTAATGGAGGGTCTGTGAAAAAAAAAACACTCGCAGCGTGGAATAGAGGATCGTCGCTGACATTTTGACCAGAGGCGGGGCTCTCCGGTTGGGAGGGTTTGGGAGTGCCTCGTTTTTTGACGAAATGAATCGATTGAAAATGAGGAGGCCCCCCCCCCTCTACACTGAGCTACACAGGGCGCTCGTCTGATAAGCAGCTATCTTTCTCACTCTGTTCTCATTTATTTACTCATTCATTGCACACCGTATTTATTATATTTTCATTTAAATCTCATGCATAACATTTAAGCCATTGAAAGCAGTGCGAAGCAGCCGCGAGGCCCAAGCGCCACCCCCTGCCAAGGAAAACGGGATTCCTTCAGCCCCGTCTGAAACAGCCTTCGTGATCCTCGTTTCGTCAGTCCGTCCGCGCGCGCGCACGCGGGAAATCTTAATTTTGTTTGTGACTGCGGACTTGCAGTCGTTTCATTTTGATGTGAAACAAGGTGGTGAAGAACAGTAGGAATGCCAAAGAATGAAAGTCTCTCTCTCTCTCTCTCTCTCTCTCTCCTCTCTCTCTCTCTCTCTCTCTCTCTTCTCTCTCTCTCTCTCTCTCTCTCTCTCTCTCTCTCTCTCTCTCTCTCTCTCTGACCTTTTCCCCTTCTCTCCCGCCCTTCTCCCCTTCCTCCCTTCCTCCTTCCCTCTACCCAGCCACAGGTTGGTTCCCAGCGGCGCCTTGGGCAAGCGGGGGGGGGGGGCACGGGTTACAGGTGCCGCCGTTTGATGCGATAACCTCCTCTGCGTCGCCGCCGCGGAGGCCGCCTACCTGTTTGCATTGGGATTGCCAGGATCGATATCAGTGGATCACCTGGGTGGGTCAGCGTCCATCTCCCCTTTCTACCCTCCCTCCTTTTACCCTTCCTTTTCCTTACCCTCTCCTTTCCTTGTCTCCTTTCTTGTCCTTCCTTTCCCTCATGTGGCCTCCCCTCCCCTCCTCCTTCATTCCCCCCTCTCTCCCTACCACATTTTCCCTTCCCTTGTCTTGCATTCCTCTCTCTTCCTTGCACATCCCATCCCTTGTCTTTCCTTTCTTTATCTTCCCTTAATTTACCATGTCTTGCCTTCCTTTCCCTTCCCTTCCCTGAATTTCTCATGTCCTCCCTTCCCTTCCTCCTTCCCTTCCCTTCCCTTCCCTTCCTTCCCTCCTTCCTTCTCACCCCCCTCGACTCCCTCCCCACTGGATGGATTTCAGATGTGCTAAGGGGCTTATTAGCCTCGCGTTGGTCCGGACGCGCGGTTCCCTTCGCCTCCGCCCGGCCAGTCAGCGTCTCTTCCGGCCGAGGTCTCGGGCTGAATGGGAAAGCCTTAAAGAGGCTGGCCTCGCGAAGGGCTCCGGCGGGATTTTTCTTCTTTTTCATTCATCAAAAGAAACACCAGAATTACGGCCGAGTTTCTGCACGCTGCTGAACATGCTGGCCAGGAGAGTCTGAGTGTTTGAGGATGAAATGTTTTGCCGCACAAATTGTGCTGTCAAAGCTATTATTGAAACAAATTAAAAGTTTAGAATAATAAAAAAAATTCCAAGGTTTTCTGTTTAGTATAACTTAAAGACTTGATATATTGAAACCTCACGTTAGCATTCTTAAGGCCTTACTGGCTTTACCTTCGACAGTCCTCGCAAGAACTCGGGGGAAACGTGAAAGGAATTCCATTTTCGGAATAGACGCTTTCGTGGCATTGAAAGGCGGCTTTACAGCTGTCGCGTGTTTCGCGTCGAAGGCGCTCGCGAACCAGAATGGCCGGGCGTTCTGGCCAAGGATTTTGACGGCGGGTATATGTAGCTTACCAAAGAATTATGTGACTGCGTCCGTCCCGCATGCTCGCTAACACATACGGTGCGTGATTTATTTCAGCTCCCCCAAGTCTCTTAACTTGTAAATTGCAAATTCGAAAGAAACTGAGAACAGAAGACGAAGATGTTGCATTGCTATTTGTGCAAAACATGCTTGCAGGGTCCCTCATGAAACCCAGTGAAAATCATAGAGAATGAAAACAACGGAAACACGGGAGTGGAGCGAGTCGAGTCGGTGTCGGCGCGATGAAAACGGAGCGCCAACGGTGACGCAAGATTCGCACAGATTTAGTTATTTTTTCTTCATCTTCCCGCGTGAGCCATGTTGCCGCGTGAATGTTATTATTCGGTTTTTGCCGCAGTTATTGTGGTCCTAGTGAGCGGTTTTTGGCTCGGATCAGAATGAGTGTCGAGTTCCACCCTGGCCGGGCTGTTGGCGCCCGACAGAGGGCGTCGAGTGCCGTCTTTTCTTTTCCTCTCTTTCTTTGTCATTATGAGTGCGATGGCAAGGAGTTTTGTTGCAGTAGTTGCTGGCTCTTTGTTGCTTTTGCTCCCTTCAGATCAGTTTTATTTTGGATGACCTTGGCACAAGTGGAATTGTTTGTTAAGAATGATGACATTGAGCGTACCGAAGACAACTTCTTCCTCTTATCTATCGGGATTATTTTTTCCGTCTGTCCGCTATTATCTTTGACGGATTCGCCCGCCCCCCTACTTCTCTGGTGCCGTGCTGGGCGCTGCGGGACCAGTGTTACAGGTGCAGAGGTTAAGGACGTGACAGGTCCAGAAAGTTTGTTGTTGCCTCGAAACATTTCCGTTTCTTTATTTTTTTTCATTTTAACTCTCTCTCTCTCTCTCTCTCTCTCATCTCTCTCCTCTCTCTCTCTCTCTCTCTCTCTCTCTCTCTCTCTCTCTCTCTCTCTCTCTCTCAGGTAGTTAGATAGGTAAATAGAGAGAGAGAGGTAGATAAGGAGAGGAGGACGGAGAACGGGAGAGGGTGAGAGGAAGAGGGGTTGAGGTTGAGAGGGAGAGGGAGGGAGAGGGAGGGAGGGAGGGAGAGAGAGGGAGGGAGGGAGGGAGGGAGAGATAGAGATAAGAGATAGAGGGAGGGAGTTGAGGGAGGGAGGGAGTGAGATAGATAGATAGATTAGATAGATAGATAGATAGATAGATAGATAGAGAGGGAAAAGGGACGAGAAGGAGGGGAGGGAAAGGAAGAGAGAGAGAGCGAACGCCCTCCCCTGGGTGTCTTAGTCCCCGGGCGCGGACGAGGCGTCGCTTCCGTTGGGGCGGGCGTGTGCGGGCGGCGTCGCGGAGGACAATGGTGATTCCTTATCGCACTGAGTGTGTGGATCTCTTTATTGATTATTGAATCTCTTGCTTTCCTTGTGCGGGTTTGGCCGGGGAAGGAAGGTGTGTGTATGTGAGGGGGGGGGGGTGATAGGCGTCTGTGACTGTCTGTGTACGGCCTATGTATGTATGCATGTGTGTGTTTGCATGCATCCCTGTGCGTGCTTCGGTGCGCACATTGTGTGTGTGTGTGGGGGGGGGGGCTTAAGGTCAGAGTGAGAGAGAGATGGAGAGTTTGAGAGAGTGAGAGAGAGAGTGAAAGAGAGAGAGAGAGTGAAAGAGAGAGAGAGATGAGTGAAAGAGAGAGAAGAGAGAGAGAGTGAAAGAGAGAGAGAGAGAGAGTGAAAGAGAAGAGAGAAAGAGAGAGAGAGAGTGAAAGAGAGAGAGAGAGTGAAAGAGAGAGAGAGAGTGAAAGAGAGAGAGAGAGAGAGAGTGAAGAGAGAGAGAGAGAGAAAGAGAGAGAGAGAGAGTGAAAGAGAGGAGAGAGAGTGAAAGAGAGAGAGAGAGAGTGAAAAGAGAGAGAGAGAGATGAAAGAGAGAGAGAGAGAGAGAAGAGAGAGAGAGAGAGAGAGAGTGAGAAGAGAGAGAGAGAGAGTGAAAGAGAGAGAGAGAAGAGAGAGAGAGAGAGAGAGAGAGAGAGAGAGAGAGAGAGAGAGAGAGAGAGAGAGAGAGAGAAAGAGAGAGAGAGAGAGAGAGAGAGAGAGAGAGAGAGAGGAGAGAGAGAGAGAGAGAGAGAGAGAGAGAGAGAGAGAGAGTGAAGAAGAGAGAGAGAGAGAGAGAGAGTGAAAGAGAGAAGAGAGAGAGAGAGAGGAGAGAGAGGAAAGAGAGAGAGAGAGGGAAGAGAGGGAGAGAGAGAGAGAGAGAGAGAGAGAGAGTGAGAGAGGAGAGAGAGAGAGAGAGAGAGTGAGAGAGAGACGAGAGAGGAGAGAGAGTGAAAGAGGAGAGAAGAGAGAGAGGAGTGTGAAAGAGAGAGAGGAGTGAAAGAGAGAGAGAGTGAAAGAGAGAGAGAGTGAAAGAGAGAGAGAGGAGTGAAATTGGAGAGAGTGAAAAGAGATAGAGGACGAGAGAGTGAAAGAGAGATCAAGAGAGAGAGAGAGTGAAAAAGAGAGAGAGAGTGAAAGAGAGAGAGGTTGAAAGAGAGAGCGGGAGAGAGTGAAGAGAGAGAGGGAGTTGAAAGAGGAGAAGGGAGTTGAGAGAGAGAGAGAGAGGAGAGAGTGAGAGAGAGAGTTGAGAATGTGAAAGAGAGTGTGAGGAAAGTGAGAGAGAGAAGAGTGAGAGAGAGTGTTGAGAGAGAGAGGAGAGAGTGAGAAGAGAGAGAGAGAGAGAGAGAAAAGAGAGAGAGAGAGAGAGAGAGAGAGAGAGAGAGAGAGAGAGAGAGAGAGAGAGAGAGAGAAAGAGAGAGAGAGAAAGAGAGAGAGAAGAGAGAGAGAAATTGAGAGAGAGAAAGAGAGAGTGAGAGTGAGAGAGTTTAAGATAGACATTGAGAGTGAGAAAGTGAGAGTGAAAGAGAGAGAGAGTGATAGTGAAAGAGTGAGAGAGAAAGTGAAAGAGTGAGAGTGAAAAAGAGTGGGAGTGAAAGAGAGTAGGAGGAGTGTGAGTGTGTGAGTGAGAGAGAGAGTGAGAGAGAGGAGTGAAAGAGTGAGAGAAGTGAGAGTGGAAAAAGAGTGGGAGTGAAAGAGAGTGAGAGTGAGGCAGGCAGGGGGATGCGGGGATTGGCTGTCCTTGAAAACAAAGATATCTGACTTGAAAAGGAAAAAGTAAACAGATAAAAACGAAGGAAATATTAGAATAGCACATGCCAACGTCAACAGGAAGGCGCAATGCACTCATTACGAACGCGAAAAGCGGCGGAGGAAAGAGAAGGTAATGGCGGGAAGCGTGAGCAAAGAGAGCGAGGAGAGAAACAAAGGCGGGCGGCACTCGGGCGCGAGGCCGGGCTGCCCGACGGTTGTTACGGTGACCTCATCGGAGGTCAGAGGTCACGACTGGCTGGGAGGAAGACGAGGACGAGAAGGAGGAGAGGAAGAAGAGAAGAAGAAGAGAAAGGACGGAGGGGTAGGAGAAGGAGGGGTAGGAGGGAGAAGGAGGAGAAGGAGAAAAAAGACGGGGAGTAGGAAGAAGAGGTAGTGATGGTGTGTGTGTGTGTGTTTTGCCAAGTGGAAAAGGAAGAATGGGAGTAGGAGGGTACGGGGGGGGGGGGAGAGGTCATCGGGAGGGCTTGACTTGTGTTGCAGCGAGGGGGGGGGGGTCCTTCCCGTCCTTCGAGCGGTGTTCCGCGGCCGCACGCGTCGCACCTTCCGGGAACCGCGGTTCGGCCGCCGTCGAGTGCGTCTGCGAAGGCGCCGCCGCATGACGCCCGCCATATGGCTCCCGGAAACGGACGCTTTCGCTGGCTCTCCCTGCTGACCCAGTGCGCTCTCGCCCGCCCCTGCCCCTGCGGCCCCTCTTCTCCGGCCGCCTCTCCTCACCCTCCTCACACACCCTCCTATCCATTCTCTCCTCTATTTTCTTCCTTTCACCCTCTGCCGCTCTCCCCTCCTTTCACTCTCTCTCCTCCTTTCCTTTCTCTGCCTATCTACCGTTTCCAGTTTTTCCTCTTTCTTTCTCTTTAATCCCCGTCTCTCTCCCTCTATTTCCAGCCTCCACGACGCCCCTTCTCTGCCCTTCTTTTGAACGGCGATGCAGGGGGTCACACAAGAATGCTGCAGGACGCGCCAGCAAGTCCCTGCAGGAAAAGAGAGTCCTGTTAAGGGAAGGGCGAGGCGAGTAGGTCCTTTCAGGGAAGGTCAGGAGAGGCGCATCTGTGCAGGACGCTTGGGAAGGGGTACCCTCCCCCAGCACGCTAGGGAAGGGGTGCCCCCCCAGCACGCTTTTTGCTCTCGTATGATTTACCTGCCGCCTGCCCTCGCGCCTCGCCTTGCCTCGCCCTCGCCTGCCTCGCCTCGCCGCGTCGTCCCCCGCCGCCCGCAGCGAAGGGAGATTAGGCGCTGAGGTTGAGGAAGGCGGTTGTGCACGGGCGGAAAGGCAGCGGCGAGGGCTGTCGCCTGCCTCGCGCCACGACGCGCTGGGACAGTAAGCGGCCCAGGCAAACAGGGGAAGACGCTCCCTTACTGCAGCTGGGACGGGCGGTTTCATGGGCAACTTTGCCAGCGTCTGTTGTGTGTGCTAACTTTGTGTCACGCGATCAGTTATCCTTTATGCCCTCGTGTCCGACGGGGCACTAGGTTGTCAAATGCGCGCTTGCCTTTTAACTTTTTTGTGCTGCTGGCGTCGCTTCCTTGCAAGTTGGTGATGCAGACTGCAAACACGGTTGTTTCTTCTCCCCGAGCAGGCGCCGAAGAACCCCCTCCCCCACCCCGTGCAAACACTCACGTAACGCACTCGCACGCGCGCGGGCCCCGAAGACGGGTTGTTTGGCCTCCTCTCGTCGCCGAGACTTCTCTGGCTTCGGACGCGATCCCCTTTCGTTTTTATCGCTGGTCGTCCTTTGCTTTGTTTTGCGTCGATTGGCATTGGAATTTTCCTAAGCGCGCCTCGACTCCGCCATTCCGTTGCCCTTTGTTGGCGTCGTTTGTTTTGTGACTTTGTGGTTTACTTCTCTTCCTTCCTTCCCATCCCTCCCTCCCTCATTTCCTTTTCCCTCTTCTCTCTCTCGCTCCTCGTCGGCTCCCTCCCTCCCCCCACTCCCTTCTTTCTTTCTCTCTCTCTCCCTCCCTTTCTCTTCTCTCCCTCTCCCTCCTCCTTTTCTCTCTTTCTCTCTCTCTTCTCCTCTCTCTTTCTCCTCTCTCTCTCTCTCTCTCTCTCTCTCTCTCTCTCTCTCTCTTCTCTCTCTCTCTCTCTTCTCTTCTCTTCCCTCTAGATATGATATAAAATGCCTTAGGAATATCTGTAATTTATGCACTGCAAAATCATATTTTAGTCCAAGGTAATGAATAACCATTGTAAATTGGAAAAAAACACCACCACCACCACACTCCCTCACTCCCTCCCTTCCTCCCTTCTTCCCCCTCCCCCTCACTTGCTCCTCTCCCCTCCCTTCTTCCCCTTCCCCCTCACTTCCTCTCTCAACCTCCTCCCCCTATCTTCTCCCCCCGTGGCCTTGCAGCCGCGAGAGAGCGGGCCCTCGGCTCGACCGCCCAACGCCAGCTTGGTGCACGCTCGTCGGGATCGTCTCTCGCGACCTTGCTGTGGGCCTGAGCGACTTTCCTTTCTCCCCCGCCACCTCGCGCCCCGTCCCTCGCTTTCATGCACATCACGGGTCACGCCTCGTTACTGTGTCATGGTTTTGGCTTGTTCTGTCTTCTTGCAATCCTCTTCTCTTGCTTTCTTTGTTGTGTTGTGGTTTCTTTCCTTGTGTTGTTTGCTTTTCTTTTCTTGTCTGTTGCTTGCTTTCTTTCTAATTCTTTTCTCATGGCTTTCTCTCTCTTTGTCGTGTGTGTGTTTTTGGTGCTCTTGTTAACTTCATCTGTGCTTCTCTCTCTGGCTCTTCCCTTGTCGTTCGTCTCTCTCTCTCTCTCTCTCCTCTCTCTCTCTCTCTCTTCTCTCTCTCTCTCTCTCTCTCCTCCTCTTCTTTTCGTGTTGCTTGTTGTCTGCTCTTCCCTGTGTTCTGTGTGTGTTTTATCTTTTGTTTTGCATTTTCTAGACTTCTTCCAATTGCACATTCATCTTCCTTATCCTATTATTCTCGTGGTTTCCTCGTAACGTGTCACAAACCTCGTCCAGTCCTCTCGGCTCGTTGGTCGGCTCCTATGGACTAGCCTCCTCTTGTTCCTGGGCGTCGCCTTCGTTATCGCCGTCTGCACCTCTATGCGCCCCTCGAGACCACCGTGGAAAAGGGAGGGGATCGAGAGGGAGAGGGGAAAAGGGTGTTTCCCGTTCGGGTAAGGGGTCAATGTGGAATAGCTATAGATTAGCAAGGAGGGAGCTCGAGTGCATGGGATTCTAGAGCATGAGGAACGTCAACATGGGCTGGTTGCGCAGGGGCCTTGCCGAAGTTGGACCTGCCCACGGATCAAGTCTGCACACGGAAGATCCGGATGAGCCGGGGAGGGACTCGCGCTCGTCTGTCTGATGGATCATTCTCGACGTGTCCAGGAGTACAGTTACCAGCCGGCTTCTCCCCTTGCTAGGCCTACCTTGACTCTCGCCTTAATGAGCTCCTAAGAAACGCCTCATGATGGTTGCGCGTCTGTCTCCACTCATCGGCCGCTCCTTGTTGGGGAGGTTTGACGCCTCCCTGGGACTACATTCTATGTTAACTTTATTTCACTCTTATACCTATTATATTTCTTTTTCCCTGAGGATTTTGTCCTGCCCTTCCCTCTCCTTGCTCCTCTGTTGCACCGTTTACGCGAGGGACGGTCCCAGCCCTCAGCGTTTTCGTACCTCCGCCTAGTGCGTCTCTCTCTATCACAGGTTCACCCGACACGATAGAGCCCGCCACTGCCCCGGCTGGATCTTGGCAGCGGTAGTTCTCCTTTGAGCCTTCCCTCCTTGATCCCCTTCCCTCTCCCGCCCCGCTCCGCCTCCTCTCGGCCACTCCTGAAAGGCGCTGGTGGGCCTCGGTGGCGCATGGGTGTCTCTTCCTCTGGTCGTAGTGTCCTTTCTGTCCCTAGTAGGGCTAGTTAAAGCCCAGGATGCTCCATTCCACACAGGGATCCGATTCAGTCTCATCCGCCCATGGACTCATTTTTTGGAAGGCAGGCAAGTAGGCTTCCTAGGTCTCCACATACCGCATTTATATTTTCCCGAAATGATCATTCCTGTAAAGTGCCCTCTCCCTCTCTCCATGTGTTTCCTAATTGGTCCCTGTGCTCTCTGGCCTCGGTCTGAAGAGTGAGAGCTCCCGCGTTGCGCGCGCGCCCTCCTGCCCGTATTCTCCACGCGCCCACTCGGATTAGAAACTTAATATGCGAGCAGAGCTTCAGCAAAATAAACTTTCGAGGCAAGATCTGGTGGCTCTCTCTCTACTCGGTCTCTCCTCGGCTGTCTCTCTGCTGGGTCCTTCTCTGACTAGAGGGCGGAGATTTGCCGACGGGAACATCTGTTCCGGATCCTCCCGTCATCCCTACTTTTTTCCTCTGTCCTCCTTGCTCGAGGCCTCCTTCTTCTCATGCTGCCTCCCCGGCGGCGAGGCCGGGTCCGCTTGGCGTCGCCGAGTGTTTGGCGGTCTTCTTGCGCGCGTGCCGTTCTCCCTCTCGCGCGCTCAGCGACTTGTGCTCCCCTGCTCCGTCTCAGAATTCTACTCTTCTCGTTTGCCGTTACGTACTCTCTCTCTCTCTCGTCTCTCTCTGCGACGTCTGTATACTCTCTCATCTCTTGAGCCTGCTCTCGCTTATCACCACTCATCTCTGCGTCCTAACTGCGCTCGTACATTATTCCTCTCCCTTCCCTCCCATTATCCCTCCCGTTATAGATCTATCCTTGTCCCTCACCCGCCACTCCTTCTGGCTCTCTCGTCATCAGTCTTCTCATCGTCTCTCTCTCTCTCTCTACATCTAGCTCTTCCCTCTCTCTCTCTTTAATATACATCTCAAGTAACAAATCTCTACGTGCTCAATACTCTCTCCAGTACCTCTGCGTGCTCACCACCCCCCACCCTCTCTTCATCTCTCTCTCTCTCATACATCATCTCTCTCTCTCGTCTCTCATCTATCTCTCTCTCTCTCTCTCTCTCTCTCTCTCTCTCTCTCTCTCTCTCTCTTCTTTCTTCCATACACATATATGTTCACATACATACATACATAAAAACCTACATGTGTGTGTGTGTGTGTTTGTGTGTGTGTGCGCTACGGCTCCTGCTGGTGTCCAGGCGACCCTCGAGCCAGCAGCCGCCAGCGGTCTCGCTTCCCCTGGCGGGCGTCTGCTCGCGGTCGCGTTGCTCCGCGGATGCTCTTGCCTGTTGTTCGTCTGAGACATTTTCGTTCTGTGGATTTCGCCTGCGATGGCGCGGGCCAACTTCATGCATGGTCCCGCTTGGCCCGTGACGTTGAGTTTCGTTCGCCGGGCCGTTCGAGCTGCAGTTTTGACCTTGGCGCGTCTTCCTTCGCCGCCACGCCGACCCCGGCCTCGGTCTGCGGCGGCGGCGCGGACGACAACAAGGATTTTTTCCGCGCGGGCCCGCTCATTGGAAACGACATTTTTCAAGCCTTTTGCGGAGAGCTTAAAGCGCGATGCGAGGGGTATGGGGGGGGGCGCGTGGGGGGCAGGGCAGGGGATGTAGTGGAGAGGTTGAAGAAGAAAGGGAAGAGAGGGAAGGGGGAGGGGATAGAATAATAGTATGATATAATAATGATAATTATAAATAATGATGAATAATAATAATGATAATAATAATAATGAATAATAATAAAATAATGATAAAAAAATAACAATAGAGAGGAAGAGGAAGAAGAGGAAGAACAGCGATTGTGGTGAATAAGATGACTAATAAGTAAATGAAGACGTTGAGGAGTGCAGAGAAAGAGGGAGGTGGAGGAAGAGAGAATGAGGAGGAAATGGAGGAGGCGCCGTGCAAGGGCGGGCTTGCTGGGGCGTGGCGGCGGGCAGGGGCAGGTCGCGGAGGTGGTCATGAGGTGAAAGTTTACCTCGGGGCTCACCTGGCTCGCTCGGCCGCGCCATGTGGGGTCACTGACATCCCCCCCCCCCCACGCAGCCATCCACCTGCCGTTTAAAACCCTCTCGCTCCGTTTCCCTTCCTTCCTTTCGTTTCTCTCCCGCTTGCATTGTCTCTCCCAAATTCTCGCCTCTCCTGCCCCTCCGCCTCCTTGCCCCTGTTGCCCTTGCCTGCACTGGAGGGCCTCCCCTGCAGTCCCTCCCCTGCGCCGCGACGCACCTGCCTCCCCCTATTGTCTGCTTTTGCGCGAAAATTACCTGCGGTTCTGCCAGTGCCTGCCGCTCCCTCTTCGCGCAGCTCGCATTCGCTCTCTGCCACGAGGGGCTTTCGAGCACAGGATTTCGCGGCGTTTTTGGTATTATCTTGTCTTGGCGGATTTCCTCAATTACTTGTTTCTGTCTTTCCCCGTGTCTGTTTTTATGCGTAGTTTCCTCCTCGGGTGGTCGGCATTCCCTTATTTCCCTGTGCTGTCTTCCTCAAGCACATGCCCTCCCTACCCTCGCCCCCGACGCGGTTCCTTCGCGCCGCACTTCCTCCTCGGATGCATTTCCCACGAGGCTGTCCTTGCCTCAGTCGCGCATTTGCCCATAACTTGCCCCCGCCCACGAGCGCTGGCTGCCCCCTGGAGCCGCTGTCCTCAGTGCCTCCGTGGGCGCGGAGGGCAGGGCCGCCGCGCAAGGTTCATGGTTCGGTGTCCGCGCTTAAGGTGCAGATAATGCTCCACCGGATGCGGCTCCGGCGCCAAGGCCAAGCGGAGGAGGAGCGAGCGCCTCCAGTCCTTGAGGCGGACTGTTGCTCGCGCGACGATGGAGTGCTGGCCCCTCGCCCCCCGCCGGAGCGCGCGGAGGACCTCCGGTTTCTTCGCACCGTTATTTTTTCCGCGGTCCTTCCGGCCCTCTTCCGCGTCTGCCGCGCTCGCGAGTCAGCTGCGGCGCCGCGGCGAGCTTTTCCCTCGCGCTCCTCCTTGCGCGTCTCGCTCGCCTCCAGGGCTGCCTTGCTTTCCGCGTTTTTATTCGTCCATATCAATGTTTGCCTCTTGCTATCTCTCCCCTTCCCCATTTCTCCCCTCTCCCTCTTTCCTTGCTTCTCCCCCCCCTCCCTCTTCCCTTCCCTCCCCCTCCCCCGCCTCGCCGTTCCAGCGAATCCCTTTACTTCCCAACATCAAAGTTTTCCTCGAAGCCGAACTCGGCGGCGCGCGTCCCCGGGGAGGCGGCGACCACCCAGCCGAATTGGCGGCTTTTTCAGGTCATCCAAGACGTTAGGAAGGACGCCGATGTATCCGCTCTCATCGCTCCTCATTCTTGACTTAGCTTTCCCGGCAATTACTCACTCTCCATGTAACTCTGAGCCCTTTGTAACCGCCTCATCCTCGTCTTCCGCCTTCCCCTTTCCCATACTTACAGCCTTCCTCCCTCCCTCCCTCCTCTCTTCTCTCCCTCCCCTCCTAAGTTCAAAGCCAACCCCCCCTCCCAGCCTCCTCTCCGCCCTTGTCTCTGTGTCCGTCATCTTCGTCTCGTGAGAACCACGGAGTGACGTCGTTGCCTTACCTTGTGTAGTTATTTCATTTCCATGCCAGTCCTAAGGTTTGTGCGATTTATGATGCAGTGGATTTATTGCTGTAATTTTGGCTAATATAGTCCAATTTAGTCGCAATTAAACTATGGCTGCATTAGCATTACACACATGCGCCGTCATCCAGCGTCCTTGACCTGTCTCGTCCTCTTGGTTCTGGAAACTGCAACGCCTCCGACACATTTCGGTCCCCGGCGTCCCGAGGACCTTGCTCCCCCGCGGCGCCCCTCCAAAGGGACTCGAGGGAGGGACAGGAGAGGCAGAAGGGCTGGAGGTTCCCCTCAAAGGTGTAAGATGGGTTTCAAATGAGTTAGCTTCGTGTCAACAGCGTGCCTCCCGCCTCTCCCGGACGTGTTTTTAATCTGGCTCTGTGGCGTCAGGTATTTTCAAGCGGGGTATTTTTCTCGTCTGATCGCGAGGCTGAGGCCGTTTTGGGGTGTGTGGCTGCGAGCGTCGCTTGAGGCAAACCTTTGGGTGACAACCTGTCGCCTCCACCCTCCCATCTCCATCCCCCACTCAACTACAACCTCTACCCTCTCACTCCTCTTCCTCGCCCCATCCTTCCTCTCTCCTCTTTACGTCTTCCCCATCCCCATCCTGGTGCCTCGCTCTTGTTTTCATAATCCTATTCTTTCGTTCGATAATGATAATTTTCCTGTATCTTTCTCTGTCCTCCTCTCTGGCTCTATCTTTCTCGCTCTCTCTCCACTCCTCTCCTTTCCCTCTCCATCCCCCCCTCTCTCTCTCTCTTCCTTCCTTCCTCCCTCCCCCTCTCCCCCCTCTCCCCCTCCCCTACCAGTCCCTCCCAGTCCCTGTCCCAGTCCGCGTTTTCCCCAGCTGATAATCCAGTGATTAGCGAGCCTCTGGCACGGCGACGTGGGCGGCGCAGATTCAAGCTCGGAGGCGGCCTGCAGCCCCTGCTTCGGCCGAGGAAGGCGCGGGACTCGGTTATTCCGCCGACCACGAGGCGCCTGGTGGGCCCGCTGCCCGCCTCGGCCGTCTCGCGCATCTCTGGGCAGCGGTGTGGCCGGAGCGTGTGACCTTTGACCTGTGTTGCCAAGACAGCTGATGGGCGACGCCGAGCATTTCGAGGGAGTTATTGCCATCTCGTGAGGGCGAAGCGGCTTGTTGCGAGGCCACTCCTTGGCTCTCTCGCGGCTCACTTGAGCCTCGTTGCAGGCCTTATTACCCTGGAAGTGTCTGTGTATGGTACGGTGTGTGTCTGTGTGTGGTGCGGCGTGTGTATATCTGTCTGTGTGTGGTGTGGTGTGTGTATGTATGTGTGTGGTGTATGTCTGTGTGGTGTGGTGTGGTGTGTGTAAGTCTATATGGCGTGGTGTATTTTTGTCTGTCTGTGTGGTATGGTTTGTATATCGATGTCTGCGTGTGTGAATGTGTGTGTGTGTGTGTATGTATATGTGTGTGTGTGTCTGTGGTGTGTGTGTGTATGTATATGTGTGTGGTGTGTGTGTGTGTGTGAGTGTGTGTGTGTATGTTGTGTGTGTGTACGTTGTGTGTGTGTGTGTGTGTTGTGTGTGTGTGTGTGTTGTGTGTGTGTGTGTTGTGTGTGTGTGTGTGTGTGTGTTGTGTGTGTGTTGTGTGTGTGTGTGTGTGTGTGTGTGTGTTGTGTGTGTGTGTGTGTGTGTGTGTGTGTGTGTGTGTGTGTGTGTGTGTGTGTGTGTGTGTGTGTGTGTGTGTGTGTGTGTGTGGAGAGAGAGAGAGAGAGAGAGAGAGAGAGAGAGAGAGAGAGAGAGAGAGAGAGAGAGAGAGAGAAGAGAGAGAGAGAGAGAGATTGAAGAGGCAGGTAAATATAGACTCAGAAAAGGTTGCAAATGAGATGAGAATTGCAAGAAACGATTATGCACTCCCACCTTCCGTGCTCTCCTCCTCGCACTCACATTCCCCTGAAGGTGAAATGCTAATTCCCTGCCCCTCCCCCCGCCCTTCCATCCTTCCTATACTCCCTGAGCCTCCGTCCCCTCCCTCCTCCTCGCCATGGATTCCCTCTCTCTCCCCTCCCGCCCCTCCGAGAGGAGGACAGAGGTAGATTTATGTGGTCTCGGATCAGCGAATCGGCGAGGTAACTGTTTCGTGTGGCTCCGTCCGGCGTGAAGCGCCTGCGGGCGCGAGGACATCTCTTTGCCTGCGTCGCGGGTTGGGTTTTTTGGTCGCAGTTCTGATTCCACTTCGTCTTCGTCTGCGTCGCTGCTGTCTTGTGTCAATATTTTCCTCTTTTTTGCCCCTCTCTCCTTTCCTATGAGGACAGTTCCTTCCTCTGTTGCGGGACCTTGTTAGTCCGAGCAGTCCGGAATCTGCGTCGCAGGCGGCCCCGACGGCGCTCCATTGGCGCTGTCGGCTCCGGCCTCCGCGAAGGCTTGAGTTCGGCCACACTCAGGGGCTCGAGGCGTCGTGGACGTCTCCACCGTCAGTCTCAGCTTTGGAGGCCACGGATAACACCGCCGCCGCCGTCCCGGTTCCCGCATTCCGCCCAAGACGAGGGCGAGGGCAGAGGCGCTTCGTGGGCGTCAAGGCAGAGGAAGGGCGGGAGCGAGGGGGTAAGGAGGAGGTGGGAAGGAGCGAAGGAGGAGATTGGGACAAACGCCGTCAAGAAAAAGGAAGGGAAAAGGAACGAGAAAGAATGAGAGCGAGAAAGGATGAGATATGAAAGAAGGTAAAAGGAGAAAAAAGGGAGAATGAGAAAGGGAAAAGAACTAGACACGGAGTTAGTAAGAGAAAGGGGAAAGATAACGAAAGAGAGGAAAATGAGCAAGAGATGGAGATGAAGGGAGAGAAAGAATTATATATGTTTGCAGAGGAAGTAATAAAAGGAAGAACGGAGAAGTATTAGAAGCGCTAAGAACAAAGGCCAAAGAAGAAGAGGGAAACAAACCCCCCCCCGTAGCCCTCCCTTGCGAAGTCATCCCGCCCCCCGCCTGCCCCTCCACGGTTTTCCCTTTCTCTTCCGTTTTTCTCTCTCCCCTCCCCCTCCATCCTCTCAGTTCTCCTTCCTCTTCTCTCCTCAGTCCCTCTTATTTTTGTTCCCTTTTCTCTTTTCTCCTTCTCCTTTCGTTTCTACTACGTTCCTCTCATTCTCTTCCACCCTTTCTTCGTTCTCTTTTTCCCCTCTTCACCCTTTCCCTTCCCCTTCCTCTCTTATGTCCTTCCCTCCACTCTCCCTCTCTGATGTTCCCTCTCCTTCATTCTCCCCAACACTTCCTTTCATCGCTCTCTCTTCCCCCTCTTTCACCCTCTCTCCCTCCCTTCCCTTGCCCCTTCCTCCCCGCCCGCCCACCCTGTCTTGAAATGATTACCGATCGCCTCGGCTTCCCGTTGATCAAGGCGACCCATAGATTGTTATTAAGGCGGAAAATTGTGTGAGCAGCGACGGCGGCGACACCTGTGTCCTCGGGCGGTGGCGCGGCCGTTTGTTTGTTTGCTTATGAATGCGATGCTGTTTTATTGTGTGCTAAGACTTTTTGTATAGTTCTGTTGGTGTTATATTTTAGCGTTGTTCTTACCCTTGTTCTTTTGTGGTTTTCGTCAATCTGGGCATATAGATTTCATCGCCAATATCATTATTATAATGTTCGTTATCGTTATCATTGTCATCACATTCACTTATCTTTCTCTTCGTCATTTGGTGTTGGTAGCACTGGTGTTGTTGCAGATCTGCTGGGGGTGTCAAAGAGGGGGGGGGGTGAGAGAGCTTGAGCGGGCGTCCACTTTCAGTCGAACGGACGCCTCTCACGGGCAGTCCACGTGCCGCAGCGGTGCGCACTCCCAGTCTCTTTCACTGAAATTGGAAAGACGTTTTCCTGACTGGAGTTATTTCGGAGAAAGAAGAACCTGAAAAAGCGGGACATGAAAGAAATAGGAGAGCGGCAGCCCGGAATATTTTCCCTCGACGGGGGTTCACTCCTGCATTACGGGTTTGTGGACGCTTTCGCTTCACATTCGGGGTCCCGAATGTGAAGCGACCGAGGGGGACGGACGTCGCGCTGGCGGCCTCTTGCCTCGGCCTTGGTGTCGGATGCTTCTCAGTTGTGAGCAGCGACTCATGGTCTCCTCATCACCTTACCTCTCTCGTATCGGCCCCCTTCCTTCCATTTGCTTACCTCCCCCTTCCTCTCCCTTTCCCTCTCCCCCCTCCCCCCAACACAAGCGCCCCCTCAGTCATGGCGTCAAAACGTTCCTGGCGGCCGGTTGGCATCGCCGCCGCGGTGCGATTAGCGCGGGGGGAAAAGGCCGTCGAGGAAGTCGCCTCCGAGAGCATCCTTCAAGCTCATTGTCTGGGACAGACTCGCAGCGCAGGTCGTGTTGCGTGCGCTCCCTTGTCCGAGTCATGTCCGTGTCCGAACTGCCAGTGTATATATGTCCTTTGGCTGCCCCTGTTTTATTGGACACTGTCCTGTAACTGGAGGATCGAATGGCGAATGGCCGGATCTCTCCTAACGACACTTGGCTCTCAGGCAGCGAACCTTCTTACTGCGGCCGGCGTGACGGCCGCCAGCGCCGACGCCAGCCCCAAGCAGGACCGGCGTCGACGCCAGCCCCACAGCCAGGACCAATTCCAATATCGGCGTCGACGCCAGCCCCACAGCCAGGACCAATTCCAATATCGGCGTCGACGCCAGCCCCACAGCCAGGACCAATTCCAATATTGGCGTCGACGCA
>NW_020870081.1:101839-111440 GCF_003789085.1 Penaeus vannamei | reverse complement strand
GAGTAGTAGCAGGAGTAGTAGTAGTAGCAGTAGTAGTAGCAGTAGTAGTAGTAGGAGTAGTAGCAGGGTAGTAGCAGGTAGTAGAGTGGTATTAGCAGTTAAGTAGCAGTAGTAGGTAGCAGCAGGAGTAGTAGCAGGAGTAGTAGCAGTAGCAGGTAGTAGCAGTAAGTAGTAGCAGGAGTAGGCAGGAGTTAGCAGCAGTAGTAAGGTAGTAGTAGCAGTAGTAGTAGCAGCTAGTAGTAGCAGGAGTAGTAGTAGCAGTAGTAGTAGTAGCAGTAGTTAGTAGTAGCACAGTAGTAGGCTAGGTAGTAGTAGCAGTAGTAGTAGCAGTCAGTAGTAGTAGGCAGTAGTAGTAGCAGGGAGTAGTAGCAGGAGTAGTAGCAGTAGCAGGAGTAGTAGCAGTAGTAGTAGCAGGAGTAGTAGCAGTAGTAGTAGCAGGCAGTAGTAGTAGTAGCAGGAGTAGTAGCAGGGGTAGTAGCAGTAGCAGGGTAGTAGCAGGCAGTAGTAGCAGTAGTAGTAGCAGAAGCAGTAGTTAGCAGGTAGTAGTAGTAGCAGTAGTAGTAAGGAAGTAGTAGCAGTAGTAGTAGTAGCTAGGCAGAGTAGTAGCAGGAGTAGTAGCAGTAGGTAGTGAGTAGTAAGCAGTAGTAGTAGCAGGTAGTAGCAGGAGTAGTAGGAGTAGTAGCAGTAGTAGTAGTAGTAGCAGGAGTAGTAGCAGTAGTAGCAGGCAGTGAGTAGTAGCAGTGAGTAGTAGTAGCAGTAGTAGTAAAGCAGGAGTAGTAGCAGTAGTAGTAGCAGTGTAGTAGCAGTAGTAGGCAAGTGGTAGTAGCAGTAGTAGTAGCAGTGGTAGTAGTGGTAGTAGCAGTAGTAGTAGTACAGGTAGTAGTAGCAGTAGTAGTAGCAGGAGTAGTAGCAGGGGTAGTAGCAGTGGTAGTAGCAATGGTAGTAGCAGGAGTAGTAGCAGGGGTAGTAGCAGGGGTAGTAGCAGTAGCAGGAGTAGTACAGGTAGCAGTGGTAGTAGGCAGTAGTAGAGTAGTGAGTAACAGTAGTAGTAGCAGGAGTAGTAGCAGTAGTAGTAGCAGGAGTAGTAGCAGTAGTAGTAGCAGGAGTAGTAGCAGTAGTAGTAGCAGTAGTAGTAGCAGTGGTAGTAGCAGGAGTAGTAGCAGTAGTAGTAGCAGGAGTAGTAGCAGGAGTAGTAGCAGTGGTAGTAGCAGTAGTAGCAGGAGTAGTAGCAGGAGTATGTTAGTAGTAGGCAGTAGTAGTAGCAGGAGTAGTAGCAGGTTAGTACAGGAGTAGTAGTAGTAGCAGAGTAGTAGTAGCAGTAGTAGTAGCAGTAGTAGTAGCAGTAGTAGTAGCAGTAGAGTAGTAGTAGCAGGAGTAGTAGCAGTAGTGAGTAGCAGTAAGTAGTAGCAGTAGTAGTAGCAGGAGTAGTTAGAGTAGTAGCAGTAGTAGTAGCAGGAGTAGTAAGTAGTAGCAGTAGTAGTAGCAGGAGTAGTAGCAGTAGTAGTAGCAGGAGTAGTAGCAGTAGTAGTAGTAGTAGTAGCAAGTAGTAGTAGCCAGTAGTAGTAGTTAGCAGTGGTAGTAGCAGTAGTAGTAGCAGGAGTAGTAGCAGTAGTAGCAGTAGTAGCAGTAGTAGTAGCAGGAGTAGTAGCAGTGGTAGTAGCAGTAGTAGTAGCAGGAGTAGTAGCAGTAGTAGCAGTAGTAGTAGCAGTAGTAGTAGCAGGAGTAGTAGCAGGAGTAGTAGCAGTAGTAGTAGCAGAAGTAGTAGCAGCAGTCGTAGTAGCAGTAGTAGTAGTAGGCAGCAGTAGTAGTAGCAGTAGTAGTAGCAGGAGTAGTAGCAGGAGTAGTAGCAGTAGTAGTAGCAGAAGTAGTAGCAGTAGTAGTAGTAGCAGTAGTAGTAGCAGTAGTAGTAGCAGTGGTAGTAGCAGTGGTAGTAGCAGGAGTAGTAGCAGGAGTAGTAGCAGTAGTAGTAGCAGTGGTAGTAGCAGTGGTAGTAGTAGTAGTAGAAGCAGGAGTAGTAGCAGAAGTAGTAGCAGTGGTAGTAGCAGTGATAGTAGCAGGAGTAGTAGCAGGAGTAGAAGCAGGAGTAGTAGCAGTGGTAGTAGCAGTAGTAGTAGCAGCGAGTAGTAGCAGAGAGTAGTAGGCAGAAGTAGTAGGCAGTGGTAGTAGCAGTAGTAGTAGCAGGAGTAGTAGCAGTAGTAGTAGCAGTAGTAGTAGCAGTAGTAGTAGCAGGAGTAGAAGCAGGAGTAGTAGCAGAAGTAGTAGCAGTGGTAGTAGCAGTGGTAGTAGCAGAAGTAGTAGCAGTAGTAGTAGCAGTAGTAGTAGCAGTGGTAGTAGCAGTGGTAGTAGCAGGAGTAGAAGCAGGAGTAGTAGCAGAAGTAGTAGCAGAAGTAGTAGCAGTATTAGGCAGTAATAGTAGCAGTATAGTAGCAGTAGTAGTAGCAGTAGTAGTAGCAGTAGTAAGTAGTAGTAGTGTAGTTTTGTAACAGTAGTAGTAGCAGTAGTAGCAGGAGTAGTAGCAGTAGTAGTGGCAGTAGTAGTAGCAGGAGTAGTAGCAGTAGTAGTAGCAGGAGTAGTAGCAGTAGTAGTAGCAGTAGTAGTAGCAGTAGTAGTAGCAGTAGTAGTAGCAGTAGTAGTAGCAAAGTAGCAGCAGGAGTAGTAGCGTAGTAAAGTAGCAGTAGTAGTAGCAGTAGTAGTAGCAGTAGTAGTAGCAGTAGCAGGAGTAGTAGCAGTAGTAGTAGCAGAAGTAGTAGCAGGAGTAGTAGCAGTAGGAGTAGCAGCAGTAGTAGCAGGACTAGTAGCAGTAGTAGTAGCTAGTAGTAGTAGTAGCAGTAGTAGCAGTAGTAGTAAGCAGTAGTAGTAGGCAGGAGTAGTAGGCAGTAGTAGTAGCAGGAGTAGTAGCAGTAGTAGTAGCAGTAGTAGTAGGCAGTAGTAGTAGCAAGTAGGAGTAGTAGCAGTAGTAGTAGCAGTAGTAGCAGTAGTAGCAGGGTAGTAGCAGTAGTAGTAGCAGGAGTAGTAGCAGTAGTAAGTAGTAGGGGAGTAGTAGCAGTAGTAGCAGGTAGTAGCAGGAGTAGTAGCAGTAGTAGTAGTAGTAGCAGTAGTAGTAGCAGTAGTAGTAGCAGTAGTAGTAGTAGTAGCAGGTAGTAGTAGTAGCAGTAGTAGTAGCAGAAGTAGTAGCAGTAGTAGTAGCAGGAGTAGTAGCAGTAGTAGCAGTAGTAGTAGCAGGAGTAGTAGCAGTAGTAGTAGCAGGAGTAGTAGCAGTAGTAGTAGCAGTAGTAGTAGCAGTAGTAGTAGCAGTAGTAGTAGCAGTAGTAGTAGTAGCAGGAGTAGTAGCAGTAGTAGCTAGCAGTGGTAGTAGCCAGGAGTAGTAGCAGTAGTAGTAGCAGTAGTAGCAGTAGTAGTAGTAGTAGCAGTGGTAGTAGCAGTAGTAGTAGCAGGAGTAGTAGCAGTAGCAGTAGTAGTAGCAGTAGTAGTAGTAGTAGCAGTAGTAGTAGCAGTAGTAGTAGCAGAAGTAGTAGCAGTAGTAGTAGCAGTCGTAGTAGCAGTAGTAGTAGCAGGAGTAGTAGCAGTAGTAGTAGCAGAGTAGTAGCAGGAGTAGTAGCAGTAGTAGTAGCAGAAGTAGTAGCAGTAGTAGTAGCAGTAGTAGTAGCAGTAGTAGTAGCAGTGGTAGTAGCAGTGGTAGTAGCAGGAGTAGTAGCAGGAGTAGTAGCAGTAGTAGTAGCAGTGGTAGTAGCAGTGGTAGTAGCAGGAGTAGTGGCAGGAGTAGAAGCAGGAGTAGTAGCAGAAGTAGTAGCAGTGGTAGTAGCAGTGATAGTAGCAGGAGTAGTAGTAAGCAGGAGTAGTAGCAGTGGTAGTAGCAGTAGTAGTAGCAGGAGTAGTAGCAGGAGTAGTAGCAGAAGTAGTAGCAGTGGTAGTAGCAGTAGTAGTAGCAGGAGTAGTAGCAGGAGTAGTAGCAGTAGTAGTAGCAGTAGTAGTAGCAGGAGTAGAAGCAGGAGTAGTAGCAGAAGTAGTAGCAGTGGTAGTAGCAGTGGTAGTAGCAGAAGTAGTAGCAGTAGTAGTAGCAGTAGTAGTAGCAGTGGTAGTAGCAGTGGTAGTAGCAGGAGTAGAAGCAGGAGTAGTAGCAGAAGTAGTAGCAGAAGTAGTAGCAGTATTAGTGGCAGTAATAGTAGCAGTAGTAGTAGCAGTAGTAGTAGCAGTAGTAGTAGCAGTAGTAGTAGCAGGAGTAGTAGCAGTAGTTGTAACAGTAGTAGTAGCAGAAGTAGTAGCAGGAGTAGTAGCAGTAGTAGTGGCAGTAGTAGTAGCAGGAGTAGTAGCAGTAGTAGTAGCAGGAGTAGTAGCAGAAGTAGTAGCAGTAGTAGTAGCAGTAGTAGTAGCAGTAGTAGTAGCAGTAGTAGTAGCAGAAGTAGTAGCAGGAGTAGTAGCAGTAGTAGTAGCAGTGGTAGTAGCAGTAGTAGTAGCAGTAGTAGTAGCAGAAGTAGTAGCAGGAGTAGTAGCAGTAGTAGTAGCAGAAGTAGTAGCAGGAGTAGTAGTAGTAGGCAGTAGTAGAGCCAGTAGCAGTAGTAGTAGCAGTTGTAGCAGAGTAGTAGCAGAAGTAGTAGCAGGTAGTAGCAGGAGTTAGTAGCAGTAGTAGCAGTAGTAGTAGCAGGAGTAGTAGCAGTAGTAGTAGCAGGAGTAGTAGCAGTAGTAGTAGCAGAAGTAGTAGCAGGAGTAGTAGCAGTAGTAGTAGCAGTAGTAGTAGCAGTAGTAGTAGCAGCAGTAATAGCAGTAGTAGTAGCTGAAGTAGTAGCAGGAGTAGTAGCAGTAGTAGTAGCAAGAGAAGTAGCAGTAATGGCAGGAGTAGTAGCAGTGGTAGTAGCAGAAGTAGTAGCAGGAGTAGTAGCAGTAGTAAGAGAAGTAGCAGGAGTAGTAGCAGTAGTAGTAGCAGAAGTAGTAGCAGGAGTAGTAGCAATAGTAGTAGCAAGAGTAGTAGCAGGAGTAGTAGCAGGAGTAGTAGCAGGAGTAGTAGCAGTAGTAGTAGCAGGAGTAGTAGCAGTAGTAGTAGCAGAAGTAGCAGTAGTAGCAATAGTAGCAATAGTAGTAGCAAGAGTAGTAGCAGGAGTAGTAGCAGGAGTAGTAGCAGAAGTAGTAGCAGGAGTAGTAGCAATAGTAGTAGCAAGAGTAGTAGCAGGAGTAGTAGCAGGAGTAGTAGCAATAGTAGTAGCAAGAGTAGTAGCAGGAGTAGTAGCAAGAGTAGTAGCAGGAGTAGTAGCAGGAGTAGTAGCAGTAGTAGTAGCAGGAGTAGTAGCAGGAGTAGTAGCATTATGCCGTGAATATTAACAGACCATCATAAAAAGTCTCGGGTCAGGCGGAAACTTCCAATACCGCGGGTGGATGGGGGGGGGAGGGAAAACGGGAAATGTAGATAAAAAAAAAAAAAAAAAATAAAATAAAAAAATAAAAATAAAGAGCAGCGGGTAGAAAATAATAGAGACAAGTGACTCCAAAATGAAACAGGGAGAAGTGCACAAAAAAGGAAGGCTGAGCACCAACTTGACCTGTAGAAGCTGGAATTGGCTCCTGTCGAAAGGGTTATTATTGGACCGAAGGAGGAGAGGAGGGGGAGGGTGAGGGCCATTTAGCACACGGCAAAAAAGGTAATTATGTTAATACCTATAATGAGCCATGGTGATGAGCAAAAAACATACATACATACATAACTATATATGATGTGATAGAAGTAACGGTGATGGAAGTAATAAAATAAGAATAGTAATAAAGACAATGGTCAGGATTAAAACATGTTTCTGTGATTTCAGTAGGAAAGAAAGAAATATATCATCGCGATTTGCAGTGTTAATGATGATTACAAAGTGCCTATTTCAATGACAAATTGATAATGATTACAGCGGAAATAAAAATCATATCGATAGTATTGGTACTGACAATGGTAGTAATGATTATGATGATAGTGGTATTAGTGATTAAGCGATAATATGAACACAACGATGATAATAAATAATGATAATAACAACATCAATGATAGCGATGATAATTTTAATAACCATTACAGCAATTATAATAGTGGTAATAATGATAATGATAATAATAATAATAATGATAATAATAATAATAATGTTCATGATAATCATAATGATAACAATAATAGGAGGAATTATAATGATAAGAATGATGAAAAACATGATAATCAAGATAATGATAAGAATAAGAATTACAATAACAATTGATGAAAACAGTAATGATAATGATAATAATAGTAATACTAATAATAATTGTCATTGTTATCATTATCCTATTATTATCATTATTACTATTGATATTATTACTATTATCATCATTTTCATTAGCGATGAAAATAATATAAAAGGTGAGAAAAAGTTATGATTACAGTTTTTATGATGATTATAACAATTAATTAAAATTATAAAGATTTGGGCTATTATGATAATGATGATAATCCCGATGTTAATGATATTGACAAAAATAACTAGCGTGATGATAATCATAATGACCAACAACTAATTATGATAATGTTAATAGTAATAAAGATAATAATGATAATGATAACGATAATAGCAATAATAATAACACAATGTTAATGCTATTGGTGACAATGGTAATAAAAATAATGCAAATAATGATAATGATTGTAATGGTGGTAATGGTAGTGATGATAATGATAATGATAACGATAATAATAATGATGATGATATTAGTAATATTAATAATGATAATATTAGCAAGGATAACTGTAATAATAATGATAATGATTATAACAATAACTGTGATGATAATAACGATAATAAATACTAATGATAATTACAATGAACACTAGAATGATAGTGATTATAGAATAACAATCATGATAACGATACTGATGACAATAATAGCAATAGTAATAAAGATGATGATAATGATGATAATGATAATAACAATAAGAATAACGATGATAACATTAGTAATATTAATAATGATAACAATGATAATGATAATCATAGTAATAATGATAATGATTATAACAATAGTGATGATAAAAATAATGATGATCACAATAAAGAGAATGATGATAATAATAATGCTACTAACAACAATAATTACAACAAAAACAGAAGAGAGCGCCGAGACACTGTTATTGACTTTTCGAATGATCCCCCAATCAACGAGTAAACTAAATAGCTTAGCAACGCTACCTAAGCCTCCCTGGCGGTGGTAATAATGAAAATATTAAAAATGATCATGAGAATAATGACAATAGTAATAGTAATAATGATGATAATAGTAGTAGTAATGATAATAAAAATAGTCATAACAATAATAAAACAATAATTCTGGTAGCAAAGATAATAATGTTATTGACAACAATAATAATAATGGTGATATTACTTATGATGATGGTAATAACAGTAATAACAATAACAATAATAATGATACTAATAACAACAATGATAGCAGAAACAATAGAAATAACAATAATGATAATAATAATGATATGATAATGAAAATAAATAAGCAATAATATCAATAAAATGATAGTAGAATTGATAACGAAAATAAAAATGACAGCAATAAAAATAATAATGATAACAAATGACAGTAACAATCATTATGATAATGATATTAATAAGAGAAATGATAATAATAATTACTATTATCATATCTATTATTATTATTATTATCGTTATCATTATCATCATTATTATTATTATCATTATCATTATTATCATAATCACCATTTTTTATTATTATTGTTGTTGTTTTTATCATTATTATTGTTATTGTTATTATTATTATCATTATTATTATCCTTATCATTATTATTATTATTATCATCACCATCATCATTCATATCACTGTTATTTTTATCATCATTACTATATCATTATTATTATCAAAATGGTGATAATGATAACGATAATAGTAATGACAGTAATAATGATAATGACAATACCTATAATAATGTTGATAGTAATAACAATAATAGTAGTAGTGATAATAATGATGACAATAATGATTATTATTGTTATCAATTTTATTGTTTTATTGTTATTATTATTAATTTTACTGTAATTATTATTTATATTATCATTATCATTATTGTTATTATTATCCTTATCGTTGTTGCTGTTGTTGTTGTTGTTATTATTATTATCATCATTTTCATTATCATTATCATCATTATAATCATTACCATTATAATGATAACATTAATAATACTAATAACAGCAACAGTATAGAAGATAAATGATAATGATAATGATAACAATAATGATAATAACAATAATAATAATAGTAATAATAATGGCAATGTCAATAATAACGAAATTAAAATAATGAAAAAGACAATTATCATAACAATAACAATAGCAATGATAAAAAATACAGATAACGAAAATGATGATGATAAGAATAACGATAACAATAATAATGATAATCATAACAATAATAGTAATGATGATAATAATGTTAGAAATGATAACAATAATGACAATAGAAATAATAGGAATAATAATAATAATGATAATAATAATAGCAATAACAATAAAAAGTATATCAATGATAATAACAGCAATAACAACAATAATGATAATGATAAATACAATCATGATTATGATAATTATAATGATAATGATGATAGCAATGATAATAACAACAATAGTAATGATAATAATAATAGTAGTAAAATCATAGAAACGATAATTATATTAAGACTCGTTAGATAATAATAATGATAATAATTATAATAATAATAATAATAATAATAATAATAATAATAACAATAATAATAATAATTCTCATAAAAATAGTAAGAATGACAGTATCCATAATGATAATAATAATAACAATGATAATAACAATAATAGTAATAATAATAATAGTAGTAGTAAAATCATAGCAACAATGATATTAAGAATAGTAAGATAATAATATTAATGATAATAATAATAGTAATAATAATAATAATAATAATAGTGATAATAATAATGATAATAGTGATAATAATAATAATAATAATGATAATAATGATAATGATAATTTTCATAAAAAATAGTAATGATAACAACGATAATAATAACAATAATAACAATGATAATGATGATGATACAAATGATTATAGATAATAGTGTTAATGATTATGATAATGATAATAATAATAATAATAATAATAATAATAATAACAATAATAATGATAATAATAATAATAATGATAGTAATGATAATAATGATATTATTAATGATAATGATAATAATAATTATAATAATAATAATAATAATAATAATAATAATAATAATAATAATAGTAATAATAATAATAATGATAATGGTAATAATAATAATAATAATAATAATAATAATAATAATAATAATAATAATAATAATAATAATAATAATAATAATAATAATGATAATGATAGTAATTGTCATTAAAATCATAAGAATGACAGTAATCATAATGATAATGATAACGATAAAAATAATAATAATAATGATGATAATAATAATAATGATAATAACAATAATAATGATAATAATGATAATGATAACAATAGTAATGGTAAAAAGGATAATAACAATAATACCAATTATCATGAGAATGATAATAATAATA
>NW_020870081.1:59339-64339 GCF_003789085.1 Penaeus vannamei | reverse complement strand
AATAATAATAACAATAGTTATGATAGTAATGATAATGATAATGATAACAATTATCCTTATTTCCAATATCATCATCATTATTACTATCATAATCATTATTATTATTATTATTATTATTATTATTATTATTATTATCGTAAAAATGATAATGATAACAATAAAATCAATGATAATGATAATAAAGTAAGAGTAAAGATAATGATGAACAGCGACAATATTGATAATAATGATGATAATAATAATGATAACAATGTTAATAATGATAACAGTACAATGCAATCTTATTATCTTTATGATCATTAATAACGTGTTAAACATCACTTTTATCGTTATTACTATCCTCATTATTGTTGATATTAATCTTATCATATCCTTTTTATTTTTGTTGTTATCATGGTAATTATTAATATAACTATTGTTATTATTATTATCATTATTATTATTATTATTATTATTACTATTATTGTTGTTGTTGTTGTTGTTGTTGTTGTTGTTGTTGTTGTTGTCGTTATTATTATTATTATTATTATTATCATTGTTATTATTATCATTATTATTGTTATTACTATTATCATTATTATTATTATCATTATCATTATCATTAATGCTTATGTTATCATCGTTATTATTACTACTATGATAGGTTACATTAGACTTATCATTATTATCATTATCATTATTATCATTATCATTATTATTACTAGTATTGTTGTTATTATCATTAGTAGTAGCAGTAGTAGTAGTATGATTATAATTATCATTATTATTATTATCACTATTATTATTATAATGTTGTATGTTATTGTTATTAGCGTTCTTTTTTCTTCTTATTATTATTATTAGTTGTAGTAGTAGTAGTAGTATCATTATCATAATCCTAATAATGATTATTATTATCACTATAGTTATCATTGTTATTATCTTTTTTATAGTTGATATTATCATTACTGTCATAATTATCATCAGCATTATTTAAATTCATTATTGTCATATAGTCATTTTATCGTCATCAGTACTATTTAAAACTATTACCATTAGTACTAATATTACAATTATTACTAATATCATGATTATTATTATCATAATAATTATCATTATTACTATTATTATTATTATATTGATTATATTATTATTATTATTTATTATTATTATTATTATTATTATCATATTATATATATTATTATATTATTATTGTGTTGTTGTTGTTATATATTATTATTATTATTATTATTATTATTATTATTATTGTTATTATTATTATTATTATCATTATTATTATATTATTATTATTATTATTATTATTATTATTATCATTATCATTAATGTTGTTGTTATTACTATTATCATTATCATTTTCATTATTATCATTATTATCATTTTTATCAGTTTTGTTATTATCATTATCGTTATCATTATTACAATAATCATTATTACTTTTATCATTATTATTACTGTTATCTTTATTATAGTTATCATTAATATTACCAATGTTATCATTATCCTTATCATTATTATTACCATTATTACTATCATTATGATTAGTATCATTGTTGATACCTTTGTAATTCCTATTATTATCAATGTCATAATTATCATCATCATTTTCATCTTTATGTTAATCTTTGTTATTAATGTTTTTATCATCACTATCATAATTATCACTACTATAATTTTTACTATTGTTATTGTTATTATTTTTACTATTGTCATCATTGTTGTTATTGTTATCATTATTATTATTATTACAATTATTATCATCATTATTATTGTTATTATCATTATTATTATCAATATTGTCATTATTACTTTTATTATCCTCATCATAATCACTATTATTATTATCGTTATCTTCAATATCATTATTATTATTTTTATTATTTTCAACATAATCATTTTTATCATTGTCCTTCTTAGTATCAATTTCTTTATCATTATCATTTTTATCATCATCAGCTTTGTCATTATTATCATTAGTATGATTGTTATCATTATTATTATTATTATCCATCATTATTATTTCAACTTTTACCATTTTCATTGCTGTCATCGTTATTATTATTATCATGATTACTTTTATTATAATCCTTACTATCGTTAACTTTATCCTTAACATTATCATTATCATATTTATTAGTAATGTCATCATTATCATTATTATTATTATCAATATCATCATTATTATCATTATTATATTTGTCATTATCATAACAGTCATTATTATTGGTAAGATTATCACAAGTAATTATATATAACCATTACTCTTATCACTTGTACTATTATTGTTGTCATTATCATTATGATTATCATTTGAACTACCATCATCATTGTTATCCTCATCATTACCATTACTAATATTATTATCACTTTCATCATTATAATTATCGTTATTACTTTTATCATAATTATGAATATTAAAACGATTATTATTATTTATCTGTATGATTATTATCATTATCATTTTAATAATTATTATCATCATTATGAATATAATCACCATTATCATCATTATTAATGTTATCACAATTATCATCATTTTCGTTTTTATCAATATCATCATAATTTTTCCAGTTGTTATTATCATCATTATTTTCATAATAACTTTTACTATCATCGTAATCCTTACCATCATAAGGATGATGATAAGGATTATAACAATAATGGTGGTAATCATACTACTAATAATTGCAGTAATAATGATAATAACAATAGCAACATTGGCAACAAGAACGTTAAAGAAAAAACATACACAAAAAAAATATAAATGATACTACTTCTACTACTACTACAACTAAATAATAATGATAATAGTAATGATGATAACAATAACAATAACAAAAAATAAAAAGTAGTTTTCATTGTAGCTATTGTTATCATTGTTATTATCATTATCATTACTATTATCATTGTTTTATTATTTTTATCGTTATCATTATCATCATCAAGCATGTAGTATTGGTAGTATTAGTAGTAATCGTATTATCACTATCATAACTATTATTGTTTTTACATTTGCTATTATCATTTCCTCTTTATTATTATCATTATCATCATTACTATTTCATTATAATTATTATCATCATTGTTCTTTTTATTATAACAATTATCTTTATCTTATTAATGTCATAATCATTATCATCATTGTTATTGTTATCGTCATTATTAGTAATCACAAAAGTATCTTTTTTGCGACCCCGCCCCTGTCCCCCGATCATCGATCAGACCCCGCCCCTGTATTTTAGCCCCCGCCCCCCGCGATTAATCCCGCCCGCCCCCCCCCCCGCACCGCCCCCCCGCGAGCTGTCCCCCCAATCGCAGACCCCCCTGTCCCCCGATCGCAGCCCCCCGCCCCCGCGAGCTGTCCCTGCGAGCTGCCCCCGATCCCCGCCCTGTCCCCCCGATCGCAGCCCCCCCCCGCCCCCCGCAACCTGTCCCCCAATCGCAGACCCCCTCCTGTCCCCCCTTCCCCCCCCGAGCTGCCCCGATCGCAGACCCGCCCCTGTCCCCCCGATCGCCGGCCCCCCGATCCCCCGCAGCGTCCCGCCCGCGATCCCCCAATCGCAGACCCCCCCCTGTCCCCCCGATCCGCAGACCCCCCCCGCCCCCCGATCGCAGCCCCGCCCCCGCCCGTCCCCCGATCGCAGACCCCGCCCCCGTCCCCCCGACCGCAGCCCCCCGCCCCTGTCCCCCCGCAGACCCCCGACCCGTCCCCCGATCGCAGCCCCCCGCCCCCCGCCCCCGTCCCCCCGATCGCAGACCCCGCCCCCGTCCCCGACCGCAGCCTCCCGCCCCCGCCCCTGTCCCCCCGATCGCAGACCCCGCCCTGTCCCCCGATTGCAGACCCCGCCCCCCGCCCCCGTCCCCCGATCGCAGCCCCCGCCCCGCCCCCTCCCCCGATCGCACCCCCCCGCCCCCCGTCCCCCGACCGCAGCCCCCGATCGCAGACCCCGCCCCTGTCCCCCCGATCGCAGACCCAGCCCCCGTCCCCCCGCCCCCCCCCCGACCGCAGCCCCCCGATCGCAGACCCCCCCTGTCCCCCCGATCGCAGACCCCGCCCCCGTCCCCCCCCGCAGACCCCGCAACCGCCCCCCGATTGCAGACCCCGCCCCCGCCCCTGTCCCCCCGATCGCCCCCCGCCCCCCCCCTGTCCCCCGATCGCAGACCCCGCCCCCCGCCCCTGTCCCCCCGATCGCAGACCCCCCGTCCCCCCGCCCCGCCCCGTCCCCCCGACCGCAGACCCGCCCCCCGATCGCAGACCCGCCCCTGTCCCCCCCGATCGCAGACCCCCGCCCCTGTCCCCCGATCGCAGACCCCGCCCCCCCCCCGATCGCAGACCCGCCCCCCGCCCTGTCCCCCGATCGCAGACCCGCCCCCTGTCCCCCCGACCGCAGACCCCGCCCCCGTCCCCGATCGCAGACCCCGCCCCCGCCCCGTCGCCCCAATCGCAGACCCCGCCCCCGTCGCCCCGCCCCCGTCCCCCAATCGCCCCCCCCCCGCCCCTCCCCCGGCAGCCCCCGCCCCCGCCCCCCCCCCTGTCCCCCCGACCGCAGCCCCCCGCCCCCCGCCCCGCCCCTGTCCCCCGACCGCAGCCCCCCCGCCCCCGCCCCGTCCCCCCCAGATCCCCCCGACCGCAGCCCCCCGCCCCCCGCCCCGTCCCCCGATCGCAGACCCCGCCCCCCCGCCCCACCCCGTCCCCCCGATCGCAGCCCCCCGCCCGCATCCGCGACCAAAAGGAGGCGAACATTCCCCGTTGCCCAGCGCTCGAGGGCCTCTTGTGACAAGCGCCGATGATCAGGCACATCCCGGGAAATGACGAGGCTTCACTCATGACACAACCGGGAGGGAAAACTAACTGACGAAGGTGACCTTACAAAGCCCTTCAGCCAAGACGCGTTTTGGCGGGTCTCCTGGTTCTCGCAGGGTCTAAGCCTCGGTCTAGAGGGCTCTGGGGTGTTTGTGGCGTTGCTTTCCCTTTGTCTGTCTGTCTGCTCCCTCTCTCTCTC
>NW_020870081.1:39317-51739 GCF_003789085.1 Penaeus vannamei | reverse complement strand
ACCGCCCCTAAAAATAAGCTAAAAGTAAACTCCGGAAGGAAAAAAAATTAGTCGCAAAACCTAAAATTTAAAAACAGCAAATTTTTTTGAAGAGAAAAACAAACCTTAAATTATCAAAACACGCAACCAAACGGGGTTTTTTTAGAATAAGTAAATTTATCAAACCCGAAACAGCGGGTTTTTAAACCTAAAAAATCAACAAACGAAATTTTAATAACAACACAATAGAAGACCCAAAAAATCTGCTCACTTTGGTGTGACTTACTCTCTAAAGGCCTTTGACAAGCGTCAAGCCACGACTATCCTTCTCAACAAACTTACAAATCACGAATTGATAACTTTTGGTTTAAAGATTACTTGTCCGCGAGAACTCAGTCAGTCAAAATCCATGAAAAAGTATCATCAAAGAAACAAGTTTCGTTCGGTGTTCCACAAGGCTCCATCCTAGGCCCAATCTTCTTCACTATTTTCATCAATGATCTGTCATCAATTGCAAAAAAAACTGTCTTCTTATTCAGTACGCTGATGACTCAATTTCCTCTGTTAACAATTTAAATGAGTTGAAAGGAAAAGCTAAACAAACCTTAACAGAAGCAAAACAATACTTTGAAATAAATGGTCTGAAGCTAAATCCACAGAAAACACAACGTATTTTCATAGGCAGCCGTCAGAACATTGCAAAAATACCCATAGATACAATGATAGAATTCCAGGGCTGCTACATCAAACCCAGCACAACAGTAAAAAATCTAGGTTTACATAGACAGATACATGACATTTGAGACACACATTGACCACATCTACAGGAAAGTAATGGGCACGCTGATATACTTAAATCACATCAAAAATGAAATACCCACAGAAACAAGAATTATTGCAATACAAACACTAGCACTTAGTATAATCAATTACTGCCTAAACATCTGGGGCTCCACAAATAAAACAAATACAAAGGACACAGAAACTGCAGAACTTTGCAGCAAGAGTAGCACTAGGAAATATAAATAAATATGACCACATCACACCACATATCAACACTAAAATAGCTAAAAGTGCAACAGAAATACAACTATGACACATGCATTCTAGTCCATAAAATTATACAGGGAATTTACCCACATTGGCTATTACCTATACGGACAACAGGTAACACAACGGGTGTCCAAACAAGGCAAAACAATTGCCTATATATCAAGAGATCAAATACAGAAACCGGGGCAAGAAATATGCTAATCCGAGGACTGGTAACTTGGAACCAATTACCCGAAAATATAAGAAATATTTCCAACCAAAAGACATTTAAAACAAAAGTGAAAGAACATCTACTGGAATATCAATGACATCAGGCGCATAAACATCAAGCCCAGCACGATATTTCAATCACATATGGTATTATTGTTATGTGCAATTTTGTTCCACAAGCATTGTATAATATCTATGTTCATAGCACCCTATTGCATAGTGTAAACACCTTATATGTAAAGAGAATACCCATTGTAATTAATGGAATAAAGTGTTTGAATTTGAATTTGAACTCTCCCCCTCCCTCTTCCTCCCTCTCTCTCCCCCTCCCCTCTTCCTCGTTCTTCTCCCTCCCCGTCCCTCTTTCTCTTCCCTTTTCTCTCTTCCCCCTCCTATTCCTCCTTCCTCTTCTCTCCCTCCTCTTCCTTCTCTCCTTCTCTCTCCTCCTCCCTCTTCGTCACTCTCTCTCCTCCTCCTTTCTCCCTCTCTCTCCTCCTCCCTCTCTCCTCCTTTCTCTCCTCTCTTCTCCTCCTCTTCTCCTCTCTCTCCTCCTCCTTTCTCCTTCCTTCCCTCTCTCCTCCCTCTTCTTTCTGCCTTCCTCTCTTCCTCTCTCTCCCCTCCCCTCTCTCCTCCTCCCTCTCCCCCCTCCTCTCTTCCTCCTCTCTCCCCCTCCCTCCCTTCTTCTCTCCCCTCTCTCCCCCTCCCTCTTCCTCCCTCTCCTCCCTCCCCTCTTCCTCCTCTCTCTCCTCTCCCCCTTCCTTCCTCCTCCTCTCTCTCTCCCTCTTCCTCCTCTCTCCCCCTCCCTCCTTCTCCTCCTCCTCTCTCCTCTCCTTCTTTCCCCTCCTCTTCTTCCTCCCCCTTCCCCTCCCTCTCTCCTCTCTCCCCTCTTCCTCCTCTTCCTCCTCCTCTTCTCTCTCCCCCTCATTCCTCTCTCTTCCCCTCTCCCTCTTCTCCTCTCTCCTCCTCCTCTCTCTTCTCTCGCTCTCTCTCCTCTCTCCTCCTCTCCTCTCCCTCTCCCCTCCCTCTTCCTTCCTCCTCCTCCTCTCCCCCTCCCTCTTCCTCCTCTCTCTCCTCCCCCTCCTCTCTCTCCTCTCTCCTCCTCTCTCCCCTCTTCCTCCTCTCTCCCCCTCCCTCTTCCTCCTCTCTCCCTCCCTCTTTCCTTCCTCCTCCTTCTCCCCTCCCCTCCCTCCTCTCTCTCCCCTCCTCCCTCCTCTCTCCCCTCCTCTTCCTCCTCTCTCCGCCCCCTCTTCCCTCCTCTCTCCCCTCCCTCCTCCTCCTCTCCCTCCCTCTTCCTCTCCTCCTCCCCTCCTCTTCCTCCTCCTCTCCCCCTCCCTCTTCCTTCCTCCTCCTCTCTCCCCCTCCCTCTTTCCTTCCTCCTCTTCTCCTCTCCCCTCCCTCTTCCCTCTCTCTCCCTCTCCCCTCTTCCCCCCTCCTTCTCTCCCCTCTCTCCGCCCTCCTCTTCCTCTCCTCCCCTCCTCTCCTCCTCTCCCCCTCCCTCTTCCTTCCTCTCTCTCGCCCCTCCCTCTTCCTCCTCCTCTCTCCCCCTCCTCTTCCTCCTCTCTCCTCTCCCTTCCCTCTCCCCCCCCCTCTTCCCCTCCTCTCCCCCTCCCTCCTTCCTTCCTCCTCCTCCTCCCCCTCCTCTTCTCCTCCCCCCCTCCCTCTTCCTCCTCTCTCCCCCTCCCTCTTCTTCCTCCCTCTCTTCCTCTCCTTCTCCTCCCTCCTCCCCCTCTCTCCTCCTCTCTCCCCTCTCTCTCCTCTCCCCTCCTCTTCTTCCTCCCTCCTCTCTCCCCTCCCTCTTCCTCCTCCTCTCTCCCCCTCCCTCTTCCTTCCTCCTCCTCATCTCCCTCCTCTCTCCCTCCCTCTTCCTCCTCTCTCCCCTCTCCTCTCTCCTTCCTCTCCTCTCTCTCCCCCTCCTCTCCTCCCCCTCTCTCCTCCCTCTTCCTCTTCCCCTCTCCTCCTCTCTCCCTCTCCCTCCTCTCCTCCTCTCTTCCCTCCTCTCCTCCTCCCTCTTCCTCCTCTTCCCCTCCCTCTTCCTCCTTCCTCCTTCTCCCCTCCCTCGTCCCCTCCCTCTTCCTCCTCTCTCCCTCCTCTTCCTTCCTCCTCCTCTCTCCCCCTCCCTCTTCCTCCTCTCTCCCCCTCCCTCTTCCTCCTCCTCCTCCCCCTCCCTCTCCTCCCTCTCTCCCCTCCTCTTCCTCCCTCTCCCTCCCTCTCCTCTTCCTCCTCCTCCCTCCCCCTCTTCCCTCCCTCTTCCTCCCCTCCCCCTCCCCTTTTGCTCCTTCCCCTCCTCCTCCTCTCTCTCCCTCCCTCCCTCTCCTCCTCTCTCCCCCTCCCCTTTCCCTCTCTCCTCTCCCCTCCCTCCCTCCTTCCTTCCTCCTCCTCTCTTCCTCCTCCCCCCCTCCCTCTCCTTCCTCCTCCTCTCTCCTCCTCCTCTTTCCTCTCCTCCTCTCTCTCTCCTCTCTCCTCCTCCTCCCTCTCCTTCCTCCTCCTCTTCTCCTCCCTCTTCCTCCTCTCTCCCCCTCCTCCTCCTCTTCCTTCCCTCCTCCTCCTCCTCCCTCTTCCTCCTTCCTCCTCCTCCCTCCTCTCCCCCTCCCTCTTCTCCCCTCTCTCCCCCTCTTCCCCTCTCTCTCCCCTCCTCTTCCCTCCTCTCTCCCCCCCTCTCCTCCTCCTCCCCTCCCTCTTCCTCCTCTCCTCCTCCCTCTTCCTCCTCTCTCCCTCATCCTCTCTCCCCCTCCCTCTTCCCTCTCTCCCCCCTCCCCCTTCTCTCCTCCTCAAGGGTTACCTTAAGGTCACCCTCCATTTGAGGATTTTTTTAAGGGTTTTTAAGGATCCCTTTTCCCCATAATTTTACCTCGAATCATCCATCCGTCTTCCTGCATGGACTGAAGCGACACTTCCCCTTCGGAGCGAGTTAAATCGACGAACTTCGACTCTTCTCCCAAGAAAATGGCGGACTGCTCGCTTCGGACTTTTGAATTTGCGCGCGAGATTCAAATCGCCACGAAGGGAAAGTGCCGCGTCATTGCATCCTGGAAAAAACCGTTGAGCGAGTCAAGGAGACGGTATGGAAAAGGACACTTGAAAGTCCATATTTGGTTTTGTTTTTTTCTACGACTATGAGCACTGGAGGAAGGGGAAGAGGGAGGGGGGGGGGAGAATAAGGAGAGAGAGAGAGAGAAGGAGAGTGAAAGAGGCAGAGGGAAGGAGGGGAGAATAGACGATTGAGAGAGAGAGAGAGAGAGGAGGAGGAGGAGGGAAAAGGGAGAGGGAGAGAGAGAGGAGAATGGAAGACTGAGAGAGAGAGAAAGAATAGAAAAGTGAGAGGAGAATGGAAGATTGAGAGAGGAGAGAGAGAGAGATGGAAAGGAGAGGGAAGGAGTGAATGGAAGATTGAGAGAGAGAAAGAGGGAGAAGGGAGAGAGAGAGGAGATGGAAGAGAGAGAGAGAGAGAGAATGGAAAAGGGAGAGGAGAACGGAAGATTGAGAGAGAGAGAGAATGGAAAGAGGAGAGGAAAGGAGTGGAGAATAGAAGATTGAGAGAGAGAGGGGGGGGGGAGAATGGAACAGGTAGAAGAATTGAGAAGGCAAGGAGGAGAAGAGGAAGAAGGAGACGAAGGAAAAAGATAGGGAGGGAGAAAGAAGGACGAAGAGGGAAAGGTAGAGAGAGGGTGAGGAAGGGAGACGCAGAAGAAGAAAGAAAGGGAGAAGGAGGAAGGAAGAGGAAGAGGTAGATTGAGAGAACAAGATGGAGAGGGAGAAGGGAGGGCAAAGAAGATGAGGGATAGAGAAGAGGAAGGAAAAATGGAAGGAAGAAGAGGAGAGAAAGAGAAACAGAGAAACAAAAGAAAGGATTAGTTTTAACGGATTTTTTATTTCAATATATATTTTCTTCTTCTCTCTTCTCTTTCTTTTTTCTTCTCCTCCTTCTCTTTCTTCTTCTCTTCTCTTCTTCTTCCTTTTTTCTTCCTTGTTTCTCTTTCTTTCGCCTTCCTTCTTTCCTCCTTTTCCTTCTTTCATCCTCTTCTTTTTCCTTTTTCTTCTTTTCATCCTCTTTCTTTTTCTCCTTTTTCCTTCTTTCATCCTCTTTCTTTTTCTCCTTTTCCTTCTTTCATCCTCTTTCTTTTCTCCTTTTTCCTTCTTTCATCCTCTTTCTTTTCCTCCTTTTCTTCTTTTTCTTCTTTTTTCATCCTCTTTCTTTTTCTCTTTTTCCTTCGTTTCTTCTTTCATCTTCTTTCTTTCTTTTTTCCTTTTCTTCTTTCATCTTCTCTTTTCTTTTTTATCTTCTTCATTCTCCCTTTGTTCATCCTCCTTTTTCCCTTCCTTCTTTCATCTTCTTTCATTTCTCTTTTTCCTTTTTCCTTCTTCATTTTCTCCCTTTTCCTTCTTTCATCCTCTTTTTCTCTTTTTCTTTTTCATCTTCTTTTTTCTCCTTTTTTCTTTCATCATCTTCTTTCTTTTCTCCCTTTTCCTTTTTCCCTCTTTCTTCTTCTTCTTTCTTCTCCTTGCGTCTTCTTTTTCCTTCTTTCCTTTTTCCTTTTCCTTCTCATCTTCTACTTCTTCTTCCAGTTCTCGAGAACCAACATCAGGATGGCAGCATGAATACCAGGCCTAAAATCGTGACATGTCGACGTGTATATATCTTAACATTTCACAAATATGTAGTTTTGTCTCTAAAGAAAAAGGTCCTTTGATCTGCTTTGGGGAAAAAATAATAATAATAATAGTGAGTGATACATGCGGTAAATGATCTTGGAATGTACTGGACCAAGTTTTCCACTGGGGTTATTTATTTATTGTATATTATTATATATTTGTTTATTATGTATTATCAGCATTCTCGTCCCTGTTATTAGCATCACGTGATCATCATCATCATGAATCTCACCTCCCCGTTCCCATCGCCACACCCCTTCCCCCCTACCCCTTCCCCCATCACCCCTTCCCACCACCCCTTCCCCCCCCCTTCCTTCCCCCCTACCCCTTCCCCACCACCCTTCCCCATCACCCCTTCCCCCCTACCTCTTCCCCATCACCTTCCCCTTACCCTTCCCCTACCCTTCCCCACCCTTCCCCATCACCCTTCCCCCCTACCTCTTCCCCACCACCTTCACCCCCTCCCCTACCCCTTCCCACCACCCTTCCCCCCTACCCTTCCCCTACCCTTCCCCCTCCCTTCCCCCCACCCCTTCCCCCCCCTTCCCCCCTACCCTCCCCCACATCCTTCCCCACCACCCTTCCCCCCTACCCCTTCCCCCCCTACCCTTTTCCCCTCACCCCTCCCCACCCCTTCCCCCTACCCTTCCCTACCCCTTCCCCCCCTCCCCCCACCACCCCTTCCCCCACCCCTCCCTCACCCTTCCCCCCCTTCCCCCTACCCCTCCCATCACCCCTCCCCACACACCCCCATCCCGCCGCCACACTTGGGCCTCGGCCTCCAGCCTCCCCTCTCCCGCAGACGATGTGGGGCCCCCGCGCCTTCGTCGACTCGGGCTCCAAGAGGGACCCGGCCGAGGACCGCGACTCCCGAGAGCGCCGGAGGAGGAGCATCAGGCACAGGCTCCTCGTGGAGGTCGGCCACAGCTGCTCCCTGCCGCCCTGGTCCGACTCGGACGACGATGACCTGAGCGACAGAGACTACGAGAGGATGGTGAGGCGGAGGTTGGAGCGGGAGCACCGCTGGTTCGGGCGCCAGTGGCAGCCGCCGCGCCTGGTCTCACCGGACGCCCAGGAGGAGGAGGAGGTCGTGGCCGCCGACGAGGTCGTGGACGTCGGCTCCGTGGTCAGCGACGCCAGGCTCTACGAGGCCATGGAGAAGGTGGGTTTTCGCTCGGCCTCGTGAGAAGGAGAAGATGGAAAGTTATAGCCATGATATTGATTAATTATTGTCGCTGTCGTGGCGCCGCCCATGCACGGGGCCGCCCGCGCACCCCTAGGCCGAGGGGCGTCCCCTGAGGAGGACCTTCGCCGCAGGGAGCGCGAGGCGGATCCTGGGAGAGAGAGAGAGAGAGAGAAAGAGTAGGTAGCAAGTAGTGGGAGAAGGTAAGGGAGAGGAAGAGGTAGAGAGGGGGAGAGGAAGAAAGGATGAGAGGAAGAGAGAGAGAGAGAGAGAAAGAGTAGGTAGCAAGTAGTGGGAGAAGGTAAGGGAGAGGAAGAGGTAGAGAGGGGAGGGAGAAAGGATGAGAGGAAGAGAGAGAGAGAGAGAAAGAGTAGGTAGCAAGTAGTGGAGAAGGTAAGGGAGAGGAAGAGGTAGAGAGGGGGAGAGGAAGAAAGGATGAGAGGAAGAGAGAGAGAGAGAGAAAGAGTAGGTAGCAAGTAGTGGGAGAAGGTAAGGGAGAGGAAGAGGTAGAGAGGGGGAGAGGAAGAAAGGATGAGAGGAAGAGAGAGAGAGAGAGAGAAAGAGTAGGTAGCAAGTAGTGGGAGAAGGTAAGAGGATAGAGAGGTAGGTAGCAGGGGGAGAAGGTAAGACGAAGATGGGGATGGATACGAGGAGATGCAAGGGAGTGGGAAAAGGAATAAAGGAGGGTATTTAAGACGTCAGACCTTTCCTTTCCGGCGCTCGGAGAAAACGTTTCAAACCAAGTGTCCTTTTCCCGAAGCCTCTGCTCTGCCGGGCGGGGGGCGAGGTGCTAAAACACTTTTTTCCTTCTTTTCTTTTCTTTTCTTTATCATTTTTTTTTTCCATAACGTCAATTTCACGCGAAAGGGCGATGCTGTTGTAGGCAGATTCCTCTTCAGATTCCTCTCTGTGCGGCCGCCGTGTCTGACGTCACCGATTCCGACGAAGACTGACGACGGAAAAGCGAGCAGGATCCGCGATGGTGACGAAACTGCCCTCGCGGATGTCAACAATCTTGCGAACCCTTAAAACAAATTTTATCAATTTCAGTAAACAATAAATCTCATATTTTCTAATCTATTATATTATAGTACATATACTCAATTTACTCTCATATCCTTTTTGTTACGATTAATTTTGTTTAACATAAATGCAAACATTCTCGAATATAGCTCTTGATTTGACTGCTTGACTGAACAGGAAAATCAACAATTCGCTCAAAATGTTCAGAAAATTGTAAAATAATTGACAGAAAAGGGGCTAGTGATAAATGTTGATAAATGTTGATAATGTTGATAAATGCTGCTGTTGATAAATGTGATAATGCTTGATAAATGTTGATAACTGTTGATAATGCTGCTGTTGATAAAGTGATTGATAAAATGTTGATAACTGTTGAAATGTTGATAAATGCTGTTGATAAATGTTGATAATGTGATTGATAAATGTTGATAACTGTTGATAAATGTTGCTGTTGATGAATGTGAGTGAGTCAGTTAGTGCGAAAGTAACAAAGAATTGGGCCTCGCTGTCTGCAAGCAATAATCGTAATTTTGCAGGTTTTGCAAAATTTGCAGATTGCACACTGAACATCCATCACATCTTGCACTGTTCATTAGGGTTGGATGGAACGGAGAAAAGGATGCCATTGCGGAAACAGATTTGATGGTCGTAGTACATTTGGCGAGTCGAGGTCTGATGGTGTTAGAAGAAAGGTTTATCCCTCACAATTGCAAATAAGGGTTGTGCTGTGCATTGTTATGATCGTTATTATTGCTACTTTTGTTCATGTCATTTCTTTTTTCATCATTATTGCTACTTTTGTTCTTGTCATTTCTTTTTCATTGTTATTGCTACTTTTGTTCTTGTCATTTCTTTTTCATCGTTATTGCTACTTTTGTTCTTGTCGTCATTTCTTTTTCATCATTATCCTCCCTGATAGCATCATCCCGAGAGCCGAACCTCGCCCAAAACTATGCTTAATACCTCGACGCTTTCGCAGATGGACAGCGGCGAGGTCGCGACCCGCTTCCTGCTGCAGATGCCGTCGTCCGTGCCCCCCGAGCTGCAGGGCGAGTCCCCGGCCGGCCCCTCGGAGGCCAACAGCTACAACATCCTCATGGCCGACGTGTCTGGGTCGATGGGGTCCTACTGGGCTCACGTCGTCTCCGGCTGGAACACCTTCGTCGCGCCCAGGCTGAGGGGGCGCACGGACCTCTACGTCTTCGGCAGCTACGTCGAGCTGCTGAGGACTGGCTCTCAGCTGGAGAAGTCGGACTTCACGGGTGGTCAGACAGATTTGACGGGCGCCCTGCAGACAATCGTCGACAAAGTGTACACCTGCAAAGAGAAGTACATCAAGGTGTTCATCATTACCGACGGGGACCACAACCAGTCGCCCGACCCTCCGAACACCGTCATTTCGCAGATGACGGAACCGTTCGGCAAAGTCTGCGACGTCTACCTGCTGGGGGCGGGCACCGGGTTCCCCGTCGAGTACAGCCTCAGCATCCGGTCCCGTCTTCACAACGGCAGCGCCAACCTGCCGACGCTCTTTTGGGCCAATGACACTTCAGGTGTAGAGGAGCAGATGGATGCCATCAGCAAGAACCTCGCCAAGATGAATGAACGAAGTATGAAGCTTTCTGTCCCGGGCTGGAAGCTGCCCGGCGCTGAATCCAAGCAAGATTTCCACGTTTTAGAGTGGGTCTACTTCCCAGAGGATCCTGCAAAACATGGACATATCGATGTCTCCCTCCACAAGTACAAGGGTCAGCTGACTCCAGAGCGCAAGAAAATCACCTGCGACCTCCTGGGCAAGGCCTTGCGCCAGTGGAACAGCGTGGCCGTCCAGTTCCACAGCGTCGGGAAGGAGATTCCCCCAGACCTCCTTCCCCTCATGGAGCGTCTGTTCTATTCCAATCTGCACACGGAAACCGAAGGGTACTCTGTAGCAGCAAAGCTCGCGCGGGCGAATCACAAGACAGTCGAGGTGGAATTCAGAACAACCATGAATAAAATCAAGGAAATCCTGACCACTGAGAAACACAGAGATGCCCTAAGGTTAGCAGAGAACATCCTCAGCACCACGGTGACTGCCGGCAAATATGAAGTCAAGTCCCTGCAACTCAAAGGCCACACTGAGTATGATTACGGAAGGGACTGCCAAGCATTCGAAAGACTATACCATGAAAAAAAACCAGAACTGAAGGCCCTGACCGTAACACCAGAGGAGTGCTGCCGCATCACCATGAGTTCAACCCTCTCGGACCTCCAGGACGATGCTTTCCTCGAAATGCTGAACATGAACAAGTTCGAGTTCCTCAAGAACTTTACCATGAGTGGCATCCCCGTGTTTTCGCCAACCAGAGACTCTGTAAGCCTAAATCCGTGGTCCTACAATATCGTAAGGATACTCAGATCCCCGTACACCACCATGAGTCAAGTGGCCATTGAGTCTTATGCCTCAAATTCGGATCCGGGCACACGCCACAAGGACATCAAACTGAAAGAGGACGATGACAACACTCACTTCAATGCTGTCATCCCAGTGTTTAGCAGAGAGGCTGCGAAGGTTATGAGACCTTTTCTCCAAACACGTCTGTATGCCATGTGTGCTACCTTCGCCATCCTCAAGAATCCGCACATCATAGACTTCAATATACATTTGGCAGCTTTGGCTACCTGCTGGGTGAGGATACTGTATGACCACCCAGAAGTCCCACGGCCAGAGTACGTTCGGCTCCGAGAGGAGAGTATAATCGCCACGGCTTCTCAGTACATGCATAGGAGAGGTCACGTTGATTACTGTGATCTCCTGAGAGACGACGCACCACAGGCGCTGATGACGGAAAGCGAAGTGAAGATAAAGAACCGTCCAGTCAAGTGTGAATCTCTCATCAAGCCAATGTTTATGCTTTACATCTTAAAGCGAAACGACGAATTAGAGATGACGGAAGTTGAGCAGATTGTCCGGCTGATTTTGGTTGAATTTATCGGGCGCAATTTGAGTCACAGCAGTAACTCGCAGAAGGACAGCACACCTTATACGGACTTCTTTTTGGCAGAGAAGAAAGAGGATTTTTTCCAGAATTATTCTAAGGATGTCAGGTCGACCATTCTCCAGGCAGAGAGTTCGGCAGCCTTTCCTCTCTCAAAGTTCTATACCCTCGAGGAAGTGCAGAAAGAGGCCAAAAGGAAGAGCAAGGAGCAGATGAAGGCGGTCAGGGAGAGCCTTTCCCTGCCGGTGCGGGTGAGCATGGAAAAAGTGGAGAGACTCTTCAACCCTTCCCTTGCCGGAGCCGTCTCGTGGCGTACCCTCAGGACCTACGCCGGGGAGGTGGGTCTGCCCGAAGAGGTCGTTGAAGAGCTCTTTTCTGAGAAGAGTGCGTTCGTTTACACTCATCATGCACTGCGGTACAGTTCCTCGAAGCAGCGTCTGTTAGCTAAGATCGACAGTTATGAAAATGCCTTTATGTATGTGAAGAGTCAAGTCGAAAAGGAAAACATGGGCCTTCTGGTAAAGACACTTCTAAATGACTTGGTCAGCTTCTACGAAAACGCCTGGCTGGCCGAGTACCGCCAGGCTCATGCTGACGTGGTAAGACCCATGAGCAAGGAGGAGATTCTGGCGGAGGCTGCTGCCCGTGGGGTCGAGGTCACCGCCGCGACCTTCGAGCAAGTGTACCGGAAGTACCGCCCGCATCTAGGGCTCCTGACCGACGCCTGTCAGTGCCCTTCCTGCCCCTTCTTCCTCAAGCCAAACAAGAGGTACAATCAGCACGCCATAGTGGAGCGGCGCAAAGCAACTCTGTTCCCTCACGGATTCCACCAAGTCGCATACGACTGTCGCGAAGGAGGCCTCGAGAGTGCCATCAGCGAGTTTCAGAAAGGCACCCACAGGAAGCACAAGGGCCAGGGCAAGTCACTGCCACAGGAAGCCATCTCGCCCCTTCTTCAAGAGATGGAACAGCTGGCAGTCATTTACTCCGGAGCCAAGTAATGGGAGCGGAGGGAGGGAGGTGTGGCAGGATCGAAACTCCAGACAACCACCCATCGAAGCAAAAGTCCTGACAACTCGCAAAAGCTGCAACTCGAACTCCCAGTCAGTCACACAGCAGCAGGAGACTCACCAAAGGCCAGTTCCAAGCTCTTCCAAGCTCGAGAATCAGAATGCTTTTCTCTGGTCAATCACTCGGCTCCACACCTTGTCCCTGATCTCACAGGGCCGCCCTTACACCACGCCCTTGTTTGCCGCGAATTGTGCCGGGAAGCGTCCGCGTCTTAGTATCTGTGGTTCTTGTTATTATTATCATTTTGATTTTTGTTATCGTAATTGTTATTATTA
>NW_020870081.1:26790-31790 GCF_003789085.1 Penaeus vannamei | reverse complement strand
GGAGAGGGAAGGAAGGAGGGAAAGAGGGAGGGAGGGGGGGGGAAGGTGGGGAGAAGGGAGGGAGGGAGGAAGGGAAGGAGGAAGGGATGGGAGGGAGGAGGGGAGGGAGGGAGGGAGGGGGGAAGGGATAGGGAGGGAGAGGAGGGAAGGGAAGGGAAGGGGGAAGGGAGGGAGGGAGGGAGGGAGGGAGGTAGGGAGGGAAGGAGGGAGGGAAGGAGGGGGAGTGAGGGAGTGGAGGGAGTGGAGGGATGAGAGTGAGGGAGGGAGGAGGGAGGGAGGGAGGGAGGGAGGGAGGGAGGGAGGGAGGGAGGGAGGGAGGGAGGGAGGAGGGAGGGAGGGAGGGAGGGAGGGAGGGAGGGAGAGGGAAGGGAGGGAGGGAGGGAGGGGAGAGAGGAAGGAAGGAGGAGAGGGAGGGAGGAGGGAGGAGGAGGAGGGAGGGAGGGAGGGGGAGGGAGGGAGGGAGGGAGGGAGGTGAGGGAGGTATGGGATGGAGGGAGGGAACGGAAGGGAGGAGAAGAAAGAAAGAGAGGGATGATGGGAAGGGAAGGAGAGAGGGGAAAGGGAGAAATACAGAGAGAGAGACAGAGACAGAGAGAGAGAGAGAGAGAGAGGAGAGAGAAGAGAGAGAGAGAGGGAGAGGAGAGAGAGAGAGAGAGAGAGAGAGAGAGAGAGAGAGAGAGAGAGAGAGAGAGAGAGAGAAGAGACGAGGAGAGAGAGAGAGAGCGACATACATACACGAACACATCCACAAATCTAATAGATCAGCTAATACTGCTGTATATAGTTAGGCCTATGACAGGGCAGGCAGAGAAAAAATGTAATAGAGTAATAAAAGGAAGAAATAGAGATATGATAAAAGAAATGAAAGAATCTTATCTTTTGGACACGTACATTCGCCTTCAAACATATCGTATAAAATCTTATTAACACATGAATAAAGAAAGTTTTAAATGCAAACGTTATTTCCTTTTTATCGCTTTTTATTTGTCTCTATGCTTTCTCTTTCTCTTATTTCTCTTCTCTCATATAAAACACACAAATTTTATATTTTAGTCATTTTCTGACATGGCAAATGAAAAGTAGCAATAAAAGAAAAGTTCGGAACTGAAAATGTCTAATCTTCTTTTCCTTTCTCTCCCTTTTCTTTCTCTCTTTTTCTCCCCCCCTCGCTCTTTTTTCTCTCCTTCCTTCTTTCTCTCTCTACCTCCCCCCCCCTCTCTCTCTCTCCATTTTTCTCTCTTTTCTCTCTCTCTTTCTCTCCCTCTCTCCCTCTCTTTGCCTCTTCCCCTCCTCCCTCCCCTTCTCTCTCTCCCTCTCTCTCTTTCTCTCTCTCCCTCTCCCTCCCTCCTCTCTCTCTCTCTCTCTCTCTCTATCTATCTATCTATCTCCCTCTCTTTGCCTCTTCCCCTCCCTCCCTCCCCCCTTCTCTCTCTCTTTCTCTTCTCTCTCTCTCTCTCTCTCTCTCTCTCTCTCTCTCTCTCTCTCTCTCTCTCTCTCTCTCTCTCTCTCTCTCTCTCTCTCTCTCTCTCTCTCTCTCTCTCTCTCTCTCTCTCTCTCTCTTTCTCTCCTTCTCCCTTTCTTCAAATCACACACACACGAATATCATACTGTCTCACTTTGCGAAACATATAATTCACAAATGAAAGGAAGACGAAGAAAATAATAACATCAAAGTAAAATCAAGAAAGAAAGGAAAAGAAAACAAGAAAATCATATAAAATAAATATATGTATATAGATGAAAGGAATCTCAAGCCCCGTTCGACCCTTTCGAACGAACCGAGCAGCATCCTGTGTATAGAATTGGATTTCAATTAAGAAAGTGTGCCTGCAAGTCGTTTTTTTCACTCGTTCGAAGGGCTTGAGTTGGCTTCGATTCTTTCGTTATTTCATGCCGTTTCTAATCCGTGTTGGATTGTGTGCAAAATGTCAAGGGGGGGGGAGTTGCTTTGGGGGGAGGGTTTTGTTTGTTGTGTGATATTTGTTTGTCCGTTTTTCTGTTTGTTTTTTCTGTTTGTTTTTGCTTGTCAGTTCGCCTGTTTGTTTGTGTCTCTTATTTATCGTGTTTGTTTGTTTGTTTGTTTGTTTGTGTGTGTGTGTGTGTGTGTGTTATGTTGTGTGTGTGTGTGTGTGTGTTTGTTTGTGTATGTGTGTCTGCGCGCATGTGTCTGTACAATACAATATACGTGTAGGTGTTTGTTGAAGTATAAATATCCAGAATCAGAAAAATAGATGAATATTCATAACAAATACTCATAACTTACGCCTCTCAGTCTCTAATCAAATCACCATACTTAATGTAATAAAATATACTTTAGAATTCAGTCTTCAGTTAAATTTCATCAGAATCTGGAATTATCATCAGGAATGTAATATGATATCAAACATTTATTTCATTTGAACCTTTGTAGATTATAAGACATTCCTTAGTGGAGCATTATGATAGTTTTTGATAATCATGAGACTCGTGATAATAGTTTTAGTGATGTGATAATGATAATGATGACAATTATGATGAGAATGATAATGATGTTAATGATGATGATTATAATGATACTAATGATGATGATTATGAAGATGTAATGATGATGATAATGATACTGATAATAATTATGATGATGATGATGATGATAATAGTAATATTGACGATAATAATAATAATAACAATAATGATAATGATATTAATAATAAAACATTAACAATAAGGATATCAATAATGATAATAAAGATGATGATGATAACGATGATAATAAAAATATGAACAATAATAATGATAATAATAATAATGACAATGATAATAATAATGACTGCAAAAAAATAATGATAATAGAAATAATTATGATAACAGTGATACTGATAATAACAATCATAATAATGATAAGGATGATGATGATAAAGACAATAATAATAACAATAAGCAGCAGAAAATAACGATTAAAAGGATAATAATACAAATAACCGAATAAACACTGCTTTATAACACACGTCAGCAATATCAATAATTAATTACAAGAAGAACCTGATTAAATTTTCTCCTTTCTTCCTTTCCCATCTTCCTAAATTTTCTTCATCCTTTTCATTCCCTTTTTTGGATAATAATCACCTTCTTTCTTTCTTCTCTGCATTCGTAGGTAATAATTTTTGTTTTCTCTCTCTCTCGCTACGATTTTATTTGATATTTTTCTCTCTATTCTCTATGCCTTTTTTCTTTCTCTCTACTTTCTTAGAGAATGATGGATTTTTTTTTCTCTCTCTCTCCACAATTTTTTTTTAGATGATAACCTTTTCCCTCCCTCTTCAACTTTCTCAGATTATGATAATCTTTCTCTCTCTCCCTCCACAAATTTCTTAGATAATGACCTTTTTACCTCTCCTTCGTTTTCTCTCTTAGATAACACCCTTCTCTCTTTCTCTCCCTCCACGATCTTTTCAGACAACTACTTCCTTCCCTCTACGACCTTCTCAGACCACGACCCGCTCCCCTCCACGACCTCCTTCCCTCCACGACACACGACCACCTTCGCTCACCGACCCCTCCTTCCCTCCACAACCACCTCCTTCTCTCCAACGACCACCTTCCCTCCACGACCTCCTTCCCTCCACGACCACCTACCCTCAACGACCACCTTCCCTCCACGACCTCCTTCCCTCCACAACCACCTACCCTCAACGACCACCTCCTTCTCTCCAACGACCCCCTTCCCTCCACGACCTCCTTCCCTCCACAACCACCTACCCTCAACGACCACCTCCTTCCCTCCACGACCTTAGATAATGACCGTCTGTGCAATGGTTTCACGCAAGTTCTCGTTGGCTTGCTTGAGGGGCAGCACCCGGCTCAGCGTGTCCTGGAGCTTGTCCTTCATGCTGACCAGCTCCTGCTCGAGGGCGTTCTCCTGGATGGTGAGCTCCTGTGAAAGGGGGGAGGGGGGTTAGTTGTGGGTATGCAAGTCTGTCTGTCTGTTTGATCTGTTTATCTATGTGTCATCTACCCGTCTATCTCTCTTTATGTATGTATATATATATATAATATATATTATATATATATATATATATATATATATATATTATATATATATATATATATATACATATATATATATATATATATATATATATATATATATATATATATATATATATATATATGTATATACACATTCAACACACAAATATATATACTGTATATATGTATATATATACACATATATATATTCATATATATGAATATGTATATGTATATATATAAGTATATATATATAAATACACACACACACATATACATATATATAAACACACATGTATATGCACAGTCACACGCACACATGTCCGCACGCACACATGAGCACACGAGTGCAAAGCCAAACACCGCCTGTATGTCTCAACTCCAACAAATATGAATATAAGATAGAAATCTCAAATTCAGCCACAGAGAACCCTCCCCTAGAAACAATAGTCAAAAAAGAAAAAAATAAGAAAAAAAGTAAAAAGCATTGCCAAGGCCCGCACAGGTGGCCTCATTGTTGCCAAATACCATTTTTTCCAACACATCCGCCGCCTCGAGACTCGAAACAAAGGAAGGGGAAAAGAGGCAAGCATAGCGTGAGAGGAAAATTGAGCATTCTTAAGAAAGAGGAGAACAGAGAGAGAGATAGAGGAGGAGGAGGAGAAGGAGGAGAGGAAAGAAGCGGGAAGAACAGAAGAGGGAAAGAGAGGAAGTCTAGTGAGATTACAAAGAGGAGGGGAGGAGGGGGAGGAGGAGGATGGTAGGCGGGACAATGTTTCCCGTTTTCTCTTACTAAAGAAAACGGGAATGAGTTTCAAACTGAAGGCTCGGTTTTATTTCGTTTTTCTTCCTCTTTGATTTCAAGTTGTGCGATATGTTTGGTTAAGAGGCTCGGAAATACGAGGTGAAAGAGGAGGGCCGTGTCTGTTGCTCCTGTCACTGGAAATTTGGATCAATTCCATTATAAAATGTATAAAAAGTAGAAAATTTTCACC
>NW_020870081.1:15000-17500 GCF_003789085.1 Penaeus vannamei | reverse complement strand
AACATAGAGAATGTTAACCGATCTTATTACATTCTAGCGGGAGACAAGTAGTGTTATACTTCCTGGATGAAACTGGCATATAAATACGGGAAGTACAAACACTTTTTTAGCCTGCATTTATACAAATTAATTGAAAAGGCTTTATTTAAAAGTCAAAAATAATAAATGCTCTTGACATAGCAGACAGTTTTGGATAATCAATCAGTCCAGGGTACTGAGTATGTATATACAACCCCCACTTTTTTACGATGTACAGCACTGAACAACGATTGCTTAAATGATTGACCAGTCGTTTGACCGACTGGCCTGGACGAAGAATATGACCAGAGTATAAAAGGTATGTTTCTAGCTACAGGACAGCAGGGAGGGAGAGGGAGGGAGGCCTGGGGTTGGAGAGGAGAAAGCGGGAGAGGGTAGGGAAAGGCAGCGTGAGAAGTGGGAGGGGGGGTAGGGAGGAGGAGGAGGAGCTGATAGGGAAAGCGAAGGAGACAGATCGAAAAGGTGCTTTTGCAGTTGGCAGCGAGTTGCACAGCCTAGAATCCAGGAGTCCCGTCTCTAAGCAACGTTGTTTATCAAACAAGAAACACGGGAGCAAAGTGCTGTAACACCATAGTAAAATGGATAATCAGAAAAGGAACCATCTCCCTCTGACGTGCTTCGGTGCGCCCTGGAACCAGTACATCTGACCCCACCCTTCTAGCATCGGGGATATTTCCATTTTGGTCCCACTTCCTAGGTCACTGAACCCTAAACCCGCCAACTGCACTGAGGTGACAACAATAAAATCCGTTCTGATTACTTACCGCATAGGGCTTGTAAAAGGCGTTCTTCTTATACCACTGAGGAATACCCCCCCTGATGTGGATGTGAGGTCCTAATGGGAAGAACCGACCACGTTCCAAGCTGTCTCGGGAATCGCCGATCAGGACTCCACTCTTCAGCAGACAACCAGCTGTAACAAAAAACGCTCAGAGGAATAATTCGAAACGAGTATTGCGAAGTCAGCTGAGAGACTCTCCACTCTGCGTGAGATGCTTTAAACGGAAGTATACCTATCTCAACATCTTCCAGACCCTGATTGCTTTGCTTGCATATTGATTTATTGGGCAAGGCCTCTTCCACGAACTTTCTTGTTGCTTCTCGGCTCAGGACGTAACCGGAACTGTAAATAAAGAATATTTGCATTGCATATTATCGGTATTATTGATTCTTTTATAGGGAAAAGAAATTTAACAGGACACACACGTATATAAGTACATAGTTAAGTATCTATTATCTATCTATCTATCTATCTATCTATCTATCTATCTATATATATATTAATATATATATATATATATATATAATATATTATATATAATATATATATATGTGTGTGTGGTGTGTGTGTGTGTGTGTGTGTGTGTGTGTGTGTATAGATAGATAGATAGATAGATACATAGATACATAGATAGATAGATACATAATACATACATACATACATAGATATGCATATAGATATATATATATATATGTATATATATCTATATCTATATCTATCATATCTATCTCTCTCTCTCTCTATATATATATTATATGTAATATATGTATATAATTATATATCATATATATATATATATATATATATATATAATATATATATGTATATATATTATATATATATATATATATATATATATAATATATATATGTGTGTGTGTGTGTGTGTGTGTGTGGTGTGTGTGTGTGTGTGTGTGTATAGGCACTCACCTCTCCCCAGGATTCCCTCTTTGTAGAACAATCTAAGTCTTGATCCAAAATAAATGGGGAATTTTGGGTCATAGTTGCTGAGCATATAACGCAAATTCTCTATAATTGTGTACCTGTAAAAGAAGAGAAATGTTAGAGGGCGAAGACACTGGCATCCATACGAACAAGGAAAGGATAGAGGGAGAGAGCTTGAGAGAGAGAGAGGAGATGAGGATAGATAGAGGAGAGAGCTTGGAGAGATAGAGAGAGGGATAGATAGAGAGAGATAAGAGAGGAGAGGAGAGATAGAGGGAGAGAGCTTGGAGAGAGAGAGTAGAGGATAGAGGGAGAGCTTGGAGAGGTAGAGATAGAGGATAGACAGAGGGAGAGAGCTTGGAGAAATAGAGATAGAGGGAGAGAGCTGGAGAGATAGAGGAAGAGAGGAGAGAGCTTGGAAGATAGAGGATAGATAGAGGAGAGAGCTTGGAGAGAGAGAGGATAGATAGAGGGAGAGAGCTTGGAGAGATAGAGATGGAGATAGAAGGAGAGAGCTTGGAGAGATAGAGAGAGAGAGAGCTTGGAGAGATAGAGATGAGAGATAGAGATAGAGGAGAGAGGAGAGAGCTTGGAGAAGATAGAGAGAGAGAGAGCTGAGATAGCTTGGAGGATAGATAGGATAGATAGAGGACAGACAGAGGGAGAGAGCTTGGAGAGATAGAGAGAGGAGAGAGCTTGGAGAGATAGAGATAGAGGATAGATAGAGGAGAGACAG
>NW_020870081.1:0-2500 GCF_003789085.1 Penaeus vannamei | reverse complement strand
TTCCGTTTCCTTTCTTTTCGACCAATTTCTTCTCTTTTCTTCGTTTTAATAACTTTTATCTTACCTTTTTTTTACGTTTCCTTTCTTTTCGACCAATTTCTTCTCTTTTCTTCGTTTTTAATGTTTTATCTTCCTTTTTACGTTTCCTTTCTTTCGACCAATTTCTTCTCTTTCTTCTTTCTAAAACTTTTATTCTTACCTTTTTTACGTTTTCCTTTCTCTTCGACCAATATTCTTCTCGTTTCTCTTCTTTTTTACGTCCTTATTATCTTCCTTTTTTTTACGTATTTTCATTTCTTTCGTTTTCTTCTTCTTTCGACCAATTTCTTCTCTTTTCTTCGTTTTAATAACTTTTATCTTACCTTTTTTTTTACGTTTCCTTTCTTTTCGACCGATTTCTTCTCTTTTCTTCGTTTTAATCATTTTATCTTACCTTTTTTTTACGTTTCCTTTCTTCGACCAATTTCCTTCTCTTTTAATTCGTTTTAAAATCGTTTTTTATCTTACTTCGTTTTTTTTATCGTTTTTTCGTTTCTTTTCGACCAAATTTCTTCTTTTTACTTCGTTTTACTCACTTTTTATCTTACCTTTTTAACGTTTCCTTTTCTTTTTCGACCTTAATTTGCTTCTCTTTTCTTTCGTTTAATTAACTTTTATCTTACCTTTTTTTTTACGTTTTCCTTTCTTTTCGATTTCTTCTCTTTTCTTCGTTTTAATCATTTTTATCTTCCCCTTTTTTTTACGTTTCCTTTCTTTCGACGATTTTTCTCTTTTCTTCGTTTTAATAACCTTATTCTTATCTTTTTTTAAACGATTTCCTTTCTTTTCGACCGATTTCTTCTTTTTCTTTTATTTATCTTCCTTTTTACGTTTCCTTTCTTTTCGAATAACTTCTCTTATCTTTTAATAACTTTCTTATTACCTTTTTTTAACGTTTCCTTTCTTTTCGACCAATTTCTTCTCTTTTCTTCGTTTTAATAACTTTTATCTTACCTTTTTTTACGTTTCCTTTCTTTCGACCAATTTCTTCTCTTTTCTTCGTTTTAATAACTTTTATCTTACCTTTTTTTTACGTTTCCTTTCTTTTCGACCAATTTCTTCTTTTCTTCGTTTAATAACTTTTATCTTACCTTTTTTTTGAACGTTTTCCTTCTTTTTCGACCAATTTCTTCTCTTTTTCTTTACGTTTTAATAACTTTTTATCTTACCTTTTTTTAACGTTTTCCTTTCTTATTCGATCCGATTTCTTCTGCTTTCTTCGTTTTAATCATTTTTTTATCTTCCCTTTTTTTTACTTTCCTTTTCTTTCACCAGATTTTTTCTACTTTCTTTCGTTTTAAATAACCTTTATCTTATCTTTTTTTTAACGTTTCCTTCTTTTCGACCAATTTTCTCTTTTCTCTTTTAAAACTTTTTATCTTATCCTTTTTTTTAACCTTTCCTTTCTTTTCGAATAATCTTCTCTTTCTTCGTTTTAATACCTTTATCTTACCTTTTTTTAACGTTTCCTTTCTTTTCGACCAATTTCTCTCTTTTCTTCGTTTAATAACCTTTTATCTTACCCTTTTTTTTTTCTTTTCGACCAATTTCTTCTCTTTTCTTTTTATCTTTTTTTACGTTTCCTTCTTTCGACCGATTTCTCTCTTTTCTTCGTTTTTAATAACTTTATCTTACTTTTTTACGTTCCTTTCTCGAATTTCTTCTCTTTCTTCGTTTTAATCATTTTATCTTACCTTTTTTACGTTTCCTTTCTTTTCGACCATTCTTCTTTTCTTTCTTTAATAACTTTTATCTTACCTTTTTTTTACGTTTCCTTTCTTTTCGACCATTTCTTCTCTCTTTCTTCGTTTTAATCATTTATCTTACCTTTTTTTTACGTTTCCTTTCTTTTCACTTTCTTTTCTTCGTTTTAATCATTTTTATCTTACCTTTTTTACGTTTCCTTTCTTTTCGACCAATTTCTTCTCTTTTCTTCGTTTTAATCATTTTTATCTTACCTTTTTTTTACGTTTCCTTTCTTTCGACCAATTTCTTCTCTTTTCTCGTTTTTATCATTTTATTTACCTTTTTTTACTTTCCTTTCTTTTCGACCAATTCTTCTCTTTCTTCGTTTAATAAACTTTTATTTACCTTTTTTTAAACGTTTCCTTCTTTTCGACCTGTCTTCTCTTTTTCTTCGTTTTACTCAACTTTTATCTACTTTTTTTAACGTTTCCTTTCTTTTTCGACCGATTTCTTCTCTTCTTCGTTTTTTAATAAACCTTATCCTATCTTTTAACCTTTTTTTAATATAATCGTACCACAGGCTCGCAGAAAAGTTCACCGTTGCCTTAATTATAATATAGATTAAATGTATGAAAGTCTCCGACTCACATTGAATAAATCTGAGGCCCACAGAAAAATAAAGCTCCTTGGGAAGTGCGAGCAAAAAGGCAGGAGAGAGTGAGGAAAAGGGATGAGAAAAAAGAGAAAGATATGGATAAGAGACGAAAAACAAGGC
>NW_020870080.1:381729-389548 GCF_003789085.1 Penaeus vannamei | reverse complement strand
TATCCTCTCTCTTTTCATCGCTTCTTCGCTTTCTTCCCTTCCTCTTTTCCCACTGCTTTAACTCATTCTCGTTCTTTTCCTCATCCGGCGCCTCTCTTTTTTCCTTCCTTCTTCTTCTCTCTCCCTCTTCTCTTTTCTTCGCCTCCTTTCTCTCCTTCTCTTCTCTCTTTCCTTTCGTCGCCTTCTCTCCCTCCGCTCCCTCTCTTCTTCCTCCCTGCTTTTTCCATTCCTTCTCATTTCCTTCCTTCCTCCCTCTTTTTTTCTTCCCTCCTTCCTTCCCCCTCCCTCCTCCGTTGTTTCCTCCCTCCTCCTCCCTCCTCTTTCCTTTCGTGCTCCTCCCTCGCTCGCCTCCTCCCTCGTCCTCCCTCCTCCTTGCCTTCCTTCCTCCTCCCTCCCTCCCTCCCTCCCTCCCTCTCCTCCCTCCTCCCTCCCTCCCTCTCCCTCCCCTTTGCCCTCCCTCCTCCTTCTTCCTCTCCCTCCACATCCCAACTCAAGGCGAAGGAAGATACCTGAAGACGAAGACCTCGGAACCGGAAGCCAAGCATCAGTCTGAGGAGAGATAGTGCATAACATTAACACTTTTATCGTTTTTTAAAATCATTTTCGATTTTCCCACTGTTCTTTTTATTCCTATTCGTATTGCTCATTTTGTTAGTTCTACTATATCTTGGCTTCTTCATTTTGTTCTTCTTTTGTTATCTTCATTATCAGTATTGTTATTGTTGTTATTGTGTTATTATTGTTTTCTATTCATCATTATTGTTATTATCCTCAATACTATTATTATCGTTACTGCTATTATTATTACTGTTGTTGTTATTATCATCATATAATTCTTATCATATCATCATTATGATTTTTATCATTATCATTATCATCGTTGCTACCATCATAATTATCATCCTCATCATCATCATTATCATCATTATATCAAATATCGTTATCATTATTATTATCATCATTAGTATTATTACTATTATCATTATCATCATTGTTATTATTACTGCCATTATTATTGTTATCATTATTATCATTATTATTGATATTATTATTTTCATTATTATCATTATCATAATCATCATCTTTGTTATCAACATCATCATTTTAATTATCATCATCATTGTTATTACTGTTATCATTATTATTATTATCATAATCTTTGTTATTATTATAATTATCATAGTATCATCAGTATAAATAGTGTAGTATTAGTATTAGTAGTAGTATAGTAGCATCATTGTTATCATTGTTGGTGTTATGATGATCAATATATTTATCATAATCTATCATCATGTATCATTATTTTTATCATTTATATTATTATCATTATTACTGTAATTGTTCTTGTTACCATCACCATTATCATCGTACTTACCAGTGCTATTACAATTATTATTTTCATTGTCTGTAACTTTTTTCTTCTATTTTTAATGTTCTTGTTAAAATACGGTTCTCTTTTCTTTTTCTCTTCTCTTCTAATTCTTCCTTTCTTTCTATATCATGCCTTCTTCTTCTCCCTCTCTTTATTTTCTTTCTTCTTCTCTGTCCTTTCCTCTCATGTTTCTTCTTCTTCCTCTTCTTCCTATTGGGAAAAAATGATAGACAGACAAATAGAACAAATAAACAAAACAACGGGAACTCCATGCCTAAGGCGTACTTAACCGAAGCTTCGAGAACTTCGATAATTCATCATCATTCATTCACATTCCCTCCCTGACCCCCCTATGCCCCCTCCTCTCCCCCCTGACCCCCTAATGCCCCCTCCTCTCCCTCCGACCCTCTCTACTCCACCCTCTCCTCTACCCCTTTCTGCCCCTCTGCCCCTTCTCGATCCTTGCGCAATTATCTTTTTATCTCAGGCTTCCGCCCTGCCTAATGACACAAAGCCCCTCCTTTTCCCCGCATCCTCTCTTCTATCCTTCTTTGTTTTTTTTTTTTTATCCTTCCTCTTCTTCTTTTTTGTCCCTTTTACTAATCCATTCTATTTTTTTGTAATATCTGTTTATTCATTACTTGTATGGTTATCTGTCTATTTATTCACTAGCTCTGTCTGTCTGTTTGTCTGTCTAAATTCTTTTTTCTTTTTCTCTCTCTCTATCTTCACTCTCTCTCTCTCTTCTCTTCCTCGCTCGCTTCTCTCTCTTCTCTCTCTCTCTCTCTCTCTCTCTCTCTCTCTCCTCTCTCTCTCTCTCCTCTCTCTCTCTCTCTCTCTGCTCTCTCTCTCTTCTCTCTCTCTTCTCTCTCACTCTCTCTCTCTCTCTCTACTCACTCACTCACTCTCTATTATCTATCTATCTTAATCTATCTATTCCATTTTTCTCTCCCCTCACCCCCCCTTCCATACCCTACCCCCCTCATGCAATCAATGAACCGCAAGCCTCAGCAGGAAGCGTTGCATATATTAGTAGTCATCATGCAAGTTGCAGCATCGGGAAATGGTTAAATCTAAATCTGTCTAATTCGGCGTATATCATCTTACTGAGGCCGGAATCCTTTGTGCCCATTAGAGGAGGAGGTGAAAGGAGGAGGGTGAGGAAGGGGAAGGAAGGGAGATGAGAATATGTGGCAAAGGGGAGGGGAGGAGGAGGGAGGAGGAGGAGGCAGGAGGAGGAGGACGGAGGAGGAGGAGGAGGAGGAGGAGGAAGGAGGAGGAGGAGGAGGAGGAGGGGAAGGAGGGGGAGAGGAAAGGGAGGGAAGGAAGAGGGGAGGAGGAGGAGGAAAGGAGGAGGGGGGGAGAAGGAGGAGGAGGGGAGGGGGTAGGGAGGAGGAAGGGGGGGGAGGAGGAGGAGGAGGAGGAGGAGAAGGGGGGGAAAGAGAGGAGGTGTGAGAGGAGTGATGGCGGAGGGAAGAGGTGGTGGGTAGGGAATTAAAAAAAAAGAGGTAGAAAGACTATTATATGGGGAGGAGAGAGAAGAAGGGGGTAGAGAAAGCAAAGGAAAAAAAAGAGAGAGAGAAGAAGGGAGAAAGCGAGGGCTAGAAGGAATAAGAGAGTGGGAGAAAGAAAAACAGGGAGTGAGTAAGAGTGAGAAGGAGAAAGAGAGATAGGAAGAAAGTAAGAGGGAAGAGAAAGAGAGATAGGGAGTGAGTAAAAGAGAGAGGGAGAAAACACAAAAAAGAGGAAAGGGGGATTGAGAGAGAAAAAGGTGGAAATGAAAATGAAAAGAGAAAGACGAATAAATTAAGAAGAGAAACGTGAAAAGGCATGGAAACACACACACACTCAAAAGAAAAAAATGGAGAAACGAGGCAGAAAAAGAGAAGAGAAAAACTTGAAAAGATTTCAGAAATTGAATTCACTATATTGCTGTTCCGTTTAATTAAAATCACATTTAATTATTTCCGAGAACGTGACTTAACGATGGGAATTGCATTTGCACGAACGAAACCCGATGCAGAGAAATGCCGTGAATGATGTCGCTGAGTCTGTTAATGAGACGAAAGGTGATAATGTTGACGATAATGATGGCAATGATAAGAAAAAGGATAATGGTAAAACTAATAAGAGGAATAGCATCATAGGGTTGATAATGATAATAGCAGTATGATAAATCATATTGATGATGATTAGGATAATAATGAAAATGAAAACGATGGAAATAGTAAGATTAAACTCAATGATGATAATAATAGTAGTGATATCAATGATAATTATTAATAACAATGATTAAGGCTAACAGCAACATAGAAAACAAACATAAGAGTAATAACAATATCAATAATGAAAATAATAAGGGTATAATACAATAATATCAAGGATAACAATAACGATGATGAGAATGATGAGAATAACAATGTTTAAAACAGCAATGACAATAAAAGTTATAACATAAATGGTAATAATGATGATCATAATAACAATGATGATAACAAAAATTATGAAATATTCATAATTATAATCATACTAATAATAGTAATAACAATAATCATAATTATGATAAAAAATGATAATTATATAAATATTGATGATGGGGATGATAATAAAAATAGCAATTATAATAGTAATAATAACAATAACAATAATGATAATAATAATAGTAATGATAATGATTAAATAAAAAATAGTAATATCATAATAATAATAATAATGATAACAATAATGATAATAATGATGAAATGATAAATATAATAATAATAATGAAATATAATAATTAGTATATGATATAATAATAATAATGATAATATAATAATAATAATAATATATATTAATAATAATATAATAATAATAATAATATAATAATAATAATAATAATAATAAATATAATAATAATAATATAATGATAATAACAATAATAATAATAATAATAATAATAAGATAATAGTAATAATGATATACAATCCAATCAACAACAACACAACAACAAAATAATGATAGTAAATTAATGATTAATGATACGATGATAAGACGATAATGAATGATGATAATATGATGATGTTTGAAAGTAACTATTTCTATCATAATTATTGTTGTTATGATCATTTTCATTATTATTATTTTACCATTATCATTGTTAGATAAGTTAGATGGATAGGTAGATAGATAAATATATAGATAAGGCGAGTGAAAAAAATAGCGAATGAAAAGAAAGAGAGAGAGAGAGGAGAGAGAGAGAGAGAAGAGAGGAGAAGAGAGAGGAGAGAGAGAGAGAGGAGAGAGAGAGAGAGAGAGAGAGAGAGAGAGAGAGAGAAGAGAGAGAGAGAGAGAGAGAGAGGAGAGGGAAGGGAGAGGGAAGAGAGAGAATAGATGGGTATACAGATAGAGAGGGAGAAAGAAAGAGAGAGAGAAAGAGAATAGTTACAAGAGGCCCTTGCATGAAACTGCTAAAAATACCTACGATACATTTAATCAATTTCCTTCTCCGCCACTTTGTCAATAAATGGAGATTTATAATGCGTATTCTAACTTAAGAAACAAAAGAACTAAAATTCGACAACCGATGTTTTTTATAGTAAATCTTAAAAAAATATTCGTTTCTTTTTTACTTGATAAATTTCTCTCTCTCTCTCTCCATCTATCTATCTCTCGTCTCGTCTCATCTCTAGTCTCTCTCGTCTGTCGTCTATCTCATCTCCAATCTCCTCTCTTTCTCTCTCTCCTTCTCTCGTTTCTCTTCTATCCTTTCTCTCTTCTCGAGCCGTAGCTCTCTCATCCAATCCTCTCCTCTTCTGATCTCTCAAATAACATCAGACCTCTCTCTCGTCAGTATCCATCCTCTCCTCTCTCTCGTTCTCATCTCGGTGCTTCTTTCTCTCTCGATCTCTCTCATCAGTCATCTCTCATCATCCTCTCTCTTCTCTCTACTCTCTCGCACTCTCATCTCTCGTCTCTCCTCTCGTCTCCTAGCACCCTCTCTCTGCACAATACTAATAGCAATAGTGGTGATAAAAAATCATGGCATACTATAAATTATAGAATCTATAACTAGAACAAGTAGAAACAGAGTTAAGAAAGAAAGAAAACAAATCCAATACAAAAAAAGCCATCAATGATCTGGTCTCTAAGTAGATTCTGATTGCCTTCGTATAAGATCAGATCCTCTTCAAAGGGAATCTATGATCTGAAAACATGTCGAGCTGTTTCCCCTTTCGTCCTTTAAATCAGATACAAAACCTTCTTCAAAAATGTTTGTTTTGCGTCAGCTCTAAGTCTGAAAACGAAAACAGATGATGTCATATCCGGATTGATACTGTATAGCTAATCTAAAGGGAATTGCAGAATGAATTTGAAATATATGCGTTTGAAATAAGTCGGGATCGTCGTCGAACCATGTGCGAGTGAAAGAGAAAGAAAGGTGATGAAGGGTGCAGGAAGAGAGAGAGAGAAAGAGAGAGAGAGAGAGAGAGAAAGAGAAGAGGACGCCGAGGGAAGAAGGAAAGGAAGAGCTGGTAAAGATGTAGTCGGAGGAGAGAGAGAGAGAGAGTAAGCTAGACGGAGACTGTTGACGGACGATGACGAGTGAGAGTAGAGGAGAGATTACGACTGAGACTGGAGATGAGGATGGGAGGATAAGATGATATTGAGATGAGCGAGATGAGAAGGGGATGGAGAGAGGAGAGAGGGAGGAGAGAGTTGACGGAGAGATGAGAGACAGACAGAGAGAGAAAGCGTTTGAGAAGATGGACAGACCAGAGAGAGACGAGAGGGTGTGAGGGACGATGGATGAAGAGGAGAAGGGGGGCAGGAGAGGAAGAGAGAGAAAGAGAGTAGATGAGAGTGGATAGGCGGTCATGAAACGAACTTGGGGCGGTGAGGAGTGAGAGAGGGCAGGGGTAGAGAGAGACCAGTCGGGTGAGTGGATAGATCGGTGAGATGCGAGAGCCTGTAGGCGGGACTGGGGAGGAGAAGATGTAAGAGGAGTACGAGGAGAGTGAAGAAACGTTGAGAGGGGATGATTTGTATGGAGAAGGAGGTGATGAGTGAGACTGCTGAGAGCGGAGATGGGTGGGACGGGGTTGGAAGAGCCGATGGGAGCCGAGGGAGAGAGGAGGGTTGCAAAGAGACCAGGAGCAGACAACGATCGAGAGAGAGGTGGATGCGGCGAGTGGTATGGAGCGGAGGGTGCGTGTGTCACGCGGTGGTCGGGTGTTTCGAGTTTGGTGTCGAACGAGGTAATGATTTTAAGGGTGGAGCCGATGGGAGAGAGAGAGGGAAGACGAGTGATGGGTGAGGAGAGAGAGGGGATCATGTCGGGATGAGATGCCGAGGAGATGGAGAGTACGGTGAGAGGAGACATTTGGGAAGAGAATGAGGAGCGGGAAGGCCGGAGATGAGTAAGATGGAAGAGCGAGAGACGAGAGAGATGAGAGGAGAGTAGAGTGAGAGAGAGGGGGGGAAGAGAGAGAAGGACATGATGTAAGGCGTGGTTGGTAACTGAAGAGCGTTTAGGAGAGAAAGGAGGAGGGTCTGGCTGGAGGGGGTAAGTGAGGGGACGGAGAAGGGAAGAAGAAGGACGGTCGAGAGAGAGGGGAGGGATAGAAGTAGAGGCGGGAGGGTCGATGGTGAAGAACGGATGGGGCGGGATGTCGGAGGACGGTCGAGCCGTGAGGAGAAGGAAGCTGACCCCGGGATTGGGGAGGGGTAGCTAAGGAGAAGGTGGGAGGAAGACTGGTGAGAAGAGAGTGAGGAGAGAGTAGTGATGGGGGTAGGAACGATTCGATTGGGAGGAATTGGTGCGTGGCTGGCGGAGGGGTGGAGGGTGAGTGTGGAGCCCTGGAGGAGGGTCGTGGGGATGGAGGGCTAGCATGATTGGGAGTGGATAGGGAGCGAGGGAGGGGTGCGGGGGATGTGGGGAGATGTTGGGAGGGATGAGGGGAGGGAGGAGGAGCGGTAGGGTGGAGGTGAGGGGAAAAAGGAAAAAAGAAAAAAAGAAAAAAAGAAAAAAAAAAATAATATGAAAAGAGAAACCCGATAAAAGAGAAAGAAAGAAATAAACAGAAGAAGAAAGAGAAAAAAGGATGAAAAGAAAAGAAAGGAAGAAAAGCAAAATAGAAGAAGAAGAAAAAAGAAAAAAGCGAAATACAAAAAACCAAAAAAACTGTGAAAACGAGAAAATTAAAAAGAGAAGAACAGAAAGAAAGAAGAAAAAGAAGAGAAAAAGAGAGAGGAAGAGAGAGAGAGAGAGAGAAAGAGAAGATGAGAGAATACCGAGACAGATATAAGAAGAAGAGAAAGAAAAAGAGTGATGTGAAGAAAAAAAAATGTAAGTGATGTAGTAAGAGATGAGAGAGAAAGAAAATATAAAAAAAAAAAGAAATAAGAAACAAATAATAAAAAAAGACAGAGAAAAAAATGAAGAAGAGAGCAAAGAGAGAGAGAGAGAGA
>NW_020870080.1:369229-371729 GCF_003789085.1 Penaeus vannamei | reverse complement strand
AAATCTTAAAGTCCAAGCCCATAAGGGGACCGTCTGGTGATTTTTCGGCGATTTTCGCCCCTCTTGCCGAAATTGACTTTAATGCATTTTCAAGGAGTTTCTAGGCCCCCGGTTCTCCCCTGAAAATTTCAAGGCCCGACCGTTATTTTTTAGGTGGTAGCAGCGATTTTCGATGTCTGACATATTATCTTTTTGATGTTACCTTAGAAAATCGGCAATTGTGACTAGAGATAAAAAAAAAAAAAAAAAAAATAGAGATAAAAAAAATTAGGTTGTTTTCTGAAAGCTTATCAAATTTCCAACAAGATGAGACCAACCTTTTTTTTCGGAATAATTAAAAAAAATCCGGCATGCGTCAAAAAACGATAATGAAGAAATTTTTCATACAAATAACTAAACATATGTTATTTTCTTTTTTTATGTTTTCATACATAGATCAATGAGCAAAACATTTCGAAAATGCAAACCTCACCCCCCCATGGGGGGTAGTTTTGCCAAATGTTCTGGATCACCACCAAAATATGGAATATCAATAAGGCTAAGGCAAACCTCAGGTAAAAAAAATATTTAAATCTGTTCATAACTTTTCGAGTTAGAAAAAAAAAATCCTGGATCCAAACCATGGTCCGCATCACCACCAAACTGCAAAAAGCGTCTAAGTTAGGTTAAAACTCACCTTTGGTTAAAATCTCGTTAAAATGTGTTCATAACTTTTAGAAATATTAGAAAACACAAACTAACAAACAAAATAACAACAAATACAAATCACAAACAAAGGGAAGTAACAATATTTTATAAACAAAAGGTCATGGGGTACACGAAAATGATCCATATGTGCTCATATATCTTATATACACACTTTCACATCGCCATGTAATTGTTTTTCGTCTTTTCACGGGATCTGAGAGTGAAATATGGCTACGTGACCCCGTAGAGTTATTCCGCAGATTTAAAAAGACGATTTTCATGGTCCAGGACGGCCCGGCCGCGCGGGGAAAAGTATGCGTTTGGTACCCGTCCGACTGGAGAAAAGTTATTCTTTCGACAAATGTTATACGTTGTAAAACCCCATTGGAGCATCAATATAGGTAAATGATAGATAATTAATCAAATACAAGTATTCTGTACATGATTTGTCATTAAAATGTAAACATAATAAAAGTAAGAAAAAAGTAAGGTCAACTTCTGCATATAATAGTAGAAAGATAGTTCTATTCAAACATGAAATCAGAATGGCTGTATGATTTTGGGGGGATTTTTGAGAAATTAAAAAAATGGTCAATATAGGCCTATAGAGCCCCAGATCACTGCCACCACTCCACTATACGTAATATTTTGAGAAACCATTACATGCTGGCAATGTCCGCAAGACTTAGGAATGCAGGTAGATGATAGAGGATTAAGGTGTAGGAAGACTAATCTTATACCTTGTTTTGTTGATATCAAGATAGCCTTGGAAAGATGAAGAAACGTAAAATGCCGATATCTCGGAACTCCACCTTTAGGGGTGGGTAAAAGGATTCCGGGCACAACATATGTCCAAAATTAACATATTATGGCTCATTTTGTAGAAAAATAAAATATCTACAACTTGTTCGAGAGCGTTTTCGCAATTTTTGCCTGTACTTCTTGTAAAAGTGGTCAATGTAAGAAATTTTTTACCTTTTTTCCTTCTTGAAGTCCCCTACTTTAAAAAATTCACAAAAAATATGAAGTCGAAATCGAAAAAACGCTCTCGAATAAGTTGTAGCTATAAGGTAGTTCTGTGCAAAAATCAAATAAAATTGAATGTCTTGCCGTTTCTGAAGTCGGAATCCTTTTACCCAGGTGCTGCATTTTCGACATGGCGACTTTCGCATTTTTTCGTTTTTTTGACAATAATTCATAAACTGTTCGGGCGATTTCGAAAAAAAAATCGACCACAGGCAATGGGAAGGGGCCCAAATAAAAGGGTGTGATTTTCATCAAAATCGGCAAGAAAAATCGAAAAAAAGCAGACGGTCCCCATAACATTAAAGTACTAAAATTCTGAAAACTCTTCTTCACCCTGACTGCTCAAACACTTCACTTCTCCATCATCAGGTGATACGAATGGACTTACTGGTTTAATGTTCAAGTTAGGTCTTCTGAGGAAGTCAGATCCTTGCAACCAACGTTCTGTCCACTCTGCATGAGTGCAGGATTTTCAACACTTTGTACATGAAGCCAGTTTTCAGGACTCGACCCATTATGTATTCTTTACACTCTTTTGACAACAAAGTTATTGAATATGGCAGATTCATTCTTGAAGTATCCAAATCCAAAAATACTGTCAGTTAAAAAGTACTCTGTGTACTTCATTGGTAGTTCCTCTCGTAGTTGCACACTTACAACTGTTGCAATCATATCAAGACGTGGGATACTCAAGACTGGTTTTAAAGGAACAACTCTGCACTTTCCTACCATGAAAGTAACTCCTATGGTTCCATATTCATTAAAGGTTCTAAAATAAAAACAAGCT
>NW_020870080.1:334229-356729 GCF_003789085.1 Penaeus vannamei | reverse complement strand
AAATAATAAAAAATAAAACTCCACCAAATAAATTAAAGTACTTCTAAACGTTACTATGTATTTATATATATATTATATAGCCTATTATACTATATAAATTAATAATCATGTATTAACTATAATTTTGTATTATTGAATTGGTAGTAACAAAAAGTAGCTATGTATTTTATATTAATCACATATACTAAGTTATGAACTTATGCGTTGATTGTATGAATAGTGTAATAAAATCGGTCTAAGATATATATGCAATGAAAAACACACACACAAGTCAACTATACTAGGTTCGCTTAGATATTGGAAGTAGTGAGGATAGTAAATAAGCTCACAAGATAGAGAATACAATACTATGATGTTTGCTCAGCATTATACGCTGTCTATATACCAGGATACTATATTGAATAACGAGCTCCTCTTAAACGCCATCAGAGGAGACACTGGCCATTGGTGCAGATGACTGAAAGCTATCACAAGACGAGCATAAAAGGAAAATCGTCTTCCACGTTCGCTGATGTCGCGATTTGTCCGAGGTACGTATAGATATCATTACTTCTATCTTGAAGCTGCTGCACAATTTCAGACTATAGAAACAGTCGTTTCATTCTAGGCGAACCGGCAATAAGCACTATCGCTCCACACAACCTCTACGTCGCTACCTTATGCTCGGCGACGCGTCAATAGACCACCGACATGGAGTCCCATCGACGCTTGATGACTCCGACCTACGCATGACCGTACTCCACTGTCCCCATCGCTGAACACCCGTATACCGAAGTGCTTTACTTGCCGCTCCCTTCGACTGATTTGCTGAACCGCTTAGTACTGCTCCTTGCGCGCTCAGACAACAGATAGATGGAAAATCGAGACGTAATCCGAACACCTGGTTGTTCATCTGAATTCATACAATAATCTAAGTTTGCTTACCATTATAATAAAAACGATAAAATGGAACTAGCTACAAAAAATCATTTTATCTTTATTACTAAAAATCGAAAGAAGAAAGTGATACGAATACTTAATTAAATATCATATTTATGCTAGAATTGGCAAGGCTTGCATAATCTAAGTATATTAAATTTACTAACCGCAAAAAGATAAGTCCTTATCAGATAACAATGTCAGCGCAAATAATACACCGATTTAGATCATGAGAATTACAACATATATTCAAAATGGTACAAAAGATAAATCCATGATAGTACTCTCACCATAATTACAGTATCGTTTATATGTCATTAAGGCTAGATTGATATTATAACTAGTACTTCTGGCAAGCACGCTTAATAATTACCTACTATCCATCACCTCATAAAGATTGCACATATACCTAATACATACCCTAACGCTGATAACCGCCTTCTACCATATTCCCCTTATTTAGTATATTAGAATTTTACATACTAAAAAAGAGAGATAATGATTCCTGGGGAGTAGTGGAGTGAGAGGATTACGTAATCAGTACAGCAAATGGAAGGCAAATATTTATTAAATCATTGAAAATAGTAAATGGATAGAATGGTAGATTACAGGGAGAGAGTAAGAGAGGAAGAGTAGATAGAATAAAGATATATATAGATAAATATAGTCTGATAGATAGCTGATTAAGTGTACTATTAGTATATAGCTCATCCTAATATATTATTATAATAAACAATAGAAATATTGATAAAAAGTAGTATATATCAAGACTACTACATTAATATTCATCAATATGATGATATAGTGACTCTAGAAAAGAGAAATATCTTCTTATTTTTTATTATATTTTACTCTATCATATAAGGCGAATACATAGCTTAGGAAAAAGAGAAGGGGTATGTAGGGGTAGGTGTAGGATAGAGATAGGTAGTACGTAGATACGATATAATATATATATATATATAAATATAATAATATATATATATAAAAATAATATATATACATATATATTTATATATATATTATATATATATATTATAATATATATAATAGTAAATAATATATAGTATATATTAATATTATAATATTATATATATATATATATCTTAAATAATTATATAATATTTTAATATATACTGTATAAATTATAATATATATATATATATATATATATATATAATATAAATATATATATATATATATAATTATATAAATATATATAATAATTATATATATTATAATAAATATAATATGTATATATATATATCCACACACACGACACACACAGCACATAAAAGATTAACACACATTTATTTCTCTCTCTCTCTCTCTCTCGTCTCTCTCTCTCTCTCATATCTCACTCTTCGCCTCGATTATCATCTCTCTCTCTCTCTCTATATATATATAATATATATATATATATATATATAATATATAATATGTATAATATATAGATATATATAGTATATATACGAGAATATATATATATATATAATATATATATATATATATATAGTATGATATACAACACAGCACACATTTATTATATAAAAACACACAGCAACAGGTAAATATAAACATGGCTTCAGAGAAGTCCCATGAATGAGCTGAGCTGGAAGGTTCGGAGCGTGATTCAAGGTTTAGATTTTTTCCTATTCTCCTTTATCTTTTTTTTCTTTAGAACTATTTGCCATGATCACCTCTCTGTCTATCAACCATCTATTTGATGCATTGTTCAGGCCTCGACAAGAAGAAATAAAAACTAATTGGATTGAGATGAGATGAAATAGCGTGAAATATCATGATACCATTAGATGCTCATTAATTTTTCTGGTCTGTCTCTGTTTGACTCATTCCTATTTATCTTTCATTATCCTCTGACACTGTCTCTTTGCGTTGATATATAACAAAACATGAGTGAGAGTGACGAGAAGCGAGTGTCGAACCTTTCCTGAGTTTTATTTGCAGGGGGGGGGGGCGTTCTCTCTTTCTGTAAAATCTCCTCTTCTCTGGCTCTCTGTCTATTCAATGCTCTTGTCTATCTGATGGGGGGCTCTAGGTTTTTTTCTCCCTGTTTTCATTTCCCCCCCCCTGCTCTTGCTTCTTTTTTTTTTTGTTCCCCTTATTTATGCCCAGCTGAAGATATGGAATATTTTTAAAAAATGTGAGAAAATTGGAAAAAGTTGTGGTAGAAAAGTTGAAAGTTTTTTGTTGTTTTGCTTTTTTATTTCCTTTTCCCCCTTTTTTCTCAACTACTTCTCTTTCCCTCCTATTTCCCCCTTCTCTTCTCTTTCTCTCTCGGCCACGCGGATCCGCCTGTTCAGAACTAGTTGAACAAATGATTGAATATTATAACGCAATCTCTCTCTCTCTCTCAACTTCCGTCTCTCTCTCTCTTCGTACATCGAAGCTTCATCTGGAAAGAAGAAAAGAAGAGAGACGAAGAGAGAGAGAGAGAGTAGAGAGAGAGAAGAGAGCAGAGAGAGAGAGAGTCACGATGAGCAGAGAGAGAGAGAGAGAGATGCAGAAGAGAGTATGAGAGAGATGTGGTAATATATTAACTATTATACTCTATATCTACTCTCATACTATACTATATCTATCTATTATAATCTAATCTATACTATTTAATTCTAACTATATTTATATCTACTACATCTCTCTTCATACTCTATCATCAATTATATATTTTATGCTTCTTCATCTTCTCAATCTCCTCTCTCCTGTCGTTCTATATGTAGGTTATAGTGTGGATTTGTGTGTATGATATAATATGATGATATTATATATATATATATATATATATATAAAATATAATAGTACTATATAATCATAATATATATTAATAATATATATAGTAGATTATATAATATATTTATATATAATATATAATAATTATAATATATATTATAACGGTATATGTATATTATAATATACTATATATAATATGATAATTATTTTTTTTTTTTTCATTTTTTTTATTTATTTCCTCTCTCTCTTGAAATATGCTTGCTTTATCATTGCTTTGCACCCCCTTTTTCTCATTATCTTTTTCCTCCTCCTCTATTTGTATTTCGTGGCTGCTGTTCCTCTTCCTCAGCTCCCTCCTTTCTCTCCCCAGTTCTTCTATTCTCTCCTCCGCTTGATTCCTCACCCCACCCCCCACCCCCTGCCCTCACAAAGACGTGTCGACTTATTGAGTTATATATCAAAGGGTTAAGGCTCTACCTCCCTTACCCCCCCCATCCCTTCCCTTCTCTTTTTTTCCTCTCAACTTTCCTCCCTCTCCATTCCCTCTCTTTTCCTCCCCTCCTTCTTCCTTCCTATCCCCTCTCTGCCCTTCTTCTCCCCCCCTATCTCCCTCTCTTCTCTTCCCCCCTTTATTCCCCTCTCTCACCTTTTCCCTATTCCCTCCATCCCCTTTCCTCCTCCTTCCTTTCTTTCCCTTTCTTTTTTCCTCCCTATCCCGCTCTCTCCCTTTCTTCTCGCCTCCTATCCCCTCTTGCCCTTCTTCTCCCCTCCCTATCCCTCTCTCCTCTTTCCTCCTTCTTATTCCTCATCTGTTATTCTCTTCCTATCCCCTCTCTCCTTTTTCCCTTCCTATCTCTTTCTTCCCTTTTTCTCTCCCTATCCCCCTCTCTCCCCTTCTTCCCTCCACTCCCCCTCTCTGCGATTCTCCCCTTTCAACCTCCTATTTTTGCTTTATCTACCTCCTCCCTTTCCTTCCTTCTTCACCTCATTTCATCCTCCTTTCCTTCCCCATCTCCTTCATCGCCCACTTCCCTTTCTTCCCCTTTCCTCCTCTTCCCTTCCCTTCCCTTTTCCTTCTCCCTACCTACATACCACCCCAAACCTCATGAATCCCTTCGCACTGTCTTCATACGCCTCATGACGACCCCCCCCCCTCATCATGGCCATGGGCTGTGGGACTCAATTTTGACCTTTTTCCCATCGCGGCTGTCAGTTTGACCTTTTTTTTCAGGGAGTAATTTCGACCTTTTACGACTTGCGGAGATTTTACTCTGTGTCGATATAACCTCGGAGGAGAGGAAGGGAGGGAGGGAGGAGGGAGGGAAGGGAAGGAGGGAGGGAGGGGAGGAGGGGGATTGGAGGAGAGGGAGGAGGAGGGGGAGGAGGAGGAGGGAAGGAGAGGGAGGGAGGGAGGAGGGGGGGAGGGAGGGAGGGGAAAGAGAGGGAAGGAGGGGAGGAGGGAGGGAGGGGAAGGAGGGGGAGGGAAGGGAGGGGATGGGAAGGAGCCAGGAGGGAAAGGGAGATATGAATAGGGAGACAGAAGGATAGGAAGAAGAAAGGAGGGAAAGGGAGAGATGAAGAGAGATGGGAAGGAGAAAGGATTGAAGGGAAGAAATACGAAGGTAGGGATGAGGAGAGAGAAGAAATAACAAAGGGGGGGGGAAGGGGAAAAGAGCGAAGCGAAAGGATAGGAGATGGGGAAGAATGAGAAGCGAGGACATAAGAGGGATGGAAAGGCATGGGAGGAGAATAGAGGGAAAGGAAGGGAAGAGGAAGGATAAAGAAGGAGAAATGAAAAGGAAAAGGAAAGAGAGAGAGAGAGAGAGAATGAGGGAGGTGAACGAAGGAGGGAAGATGATGTAGAGAAGAAAATGAAAAGGAGAGAAATGGAGAGAGTAAGGGAAGGGAGAGGAGAGAATAAGGAAAGAGAGGAAAGAACGAGGGAAGATGGGGAGGGAAAGAAAACAAGAAAAATAGAAGGACAGAGGTGAGAGAAAAGAAAGAGAGAAGAGTATTTTAAGAAGGCGAAGGACTGAGAGAAGGAAGAAGGGAGAGATGGAAGAGGGGGAGGGAGAGGGGAGGAGGGAGGGAAGAGGGGGAGGAGGGGAGGGGAATAGCGGAGGGGGGTGGGCGTGGAAGATAGAATATTCCCTGCATCACGAAACACGCCATCATCATTGAAAACGTACTCCTTTCTATCCCCCTCCCTCCCTCCTCCCCCCAAACCCCATCATCGTTCTTCAATCTCTCCCCCTCCCCTCCCTCTCCCTTTCCTCATCATCCTATATTTAGTGTTTTTTTCTTCTTTTTTATCTCTTTAAAGATTGGTATTATGTTTTTCAGAAATAACAGTAGTTGTAGTAACACATACTTTCTTTTTTGTATTTTTCTTTTATCGTAATTTGCATATCAGTCACCATCATCACCTGCAACATTTTTGGTCTTTGGGGATGAAAGCAGCATTAAGGGAATAAGTACCACGAGACGCTAGTAATGAATTAACAAAGAACAACAACAAATCTTTACTTTTACGACAGAGGAGAATGTGTAATAACACCAAAAAGGGAACGGTAGCGCCCCCCAGTGTTTGATTTGCAACAAGTGTTTTTTTATCTTTTGTTTTTGTTGTGTGTTAATTATCTTTATAAAAATACCGGCGAGTTATTAGTATCTCCTTCCCTCATTTTCGGAGGGGGCGAGCATAGGGGGGGGGGGAGGCGTTCCAGGGCCCGGCAGTCTGGCAGCCCTGAGAGCAGCATATTTATTCCAAACTATTATCAGGGAATAAACTGGGGGGCAGAAAATGCTCCAGGCGCCCACGCTCCCCCAGCAATTAAATTAATAAGATGGTACAACGCTCCCACGGGCGGAGGAGGGGTGCAGGGGGAGGGTGAAAGGGGAGGGGGGGCTTCCCAGAAGTTCCGGGGCCGAGAAGGGTGATACTCAGGTCTTGCTTCCGGGCCCACACTTTCACCAAAAACTGTGTTCTCGAAGGTACGTTGCTGGTTTCAATTTCAAACCGCATTTATAGAGACGAAACATTCAGGTATAAGAGAGAGAGAGAAGAAAAAAAAATGGAGAGCTCTGGACGAAAAGGGATAACGTCTAGGGGCTTAGGGTTTTGTTTCTCTCTCTTTCGCTTTCCTTATCCTTCTGTCTTACTCTTACCCTTTTACTCTCTCCATCTGGTTTACATTCTTGATCACAGTCTACCCTTTCTCATTTTCCCTGCTTTTTTTTCTTTCATTCTTTTTTTTTTTTTTTTTTTTAGTTTTTTGGTTTCTTTTCCACGCAGCTGACGTCATTTGGCTTCGACGATTTCTTCATTTGTCTTCCGAAATCTAATTTTATCGAGGCGATCTTCTTGTCGATGCTCTTTCTATGCTAATGTCGGGGGTACTTCTTTGTCTAACTCCTTTCTCTCTCTCTCTCTTTTATCCTCTTTCTCCTTTTCTTCTTCATTTTTTCTTTCTTTTTCCTCTACACCTTCCACTTTTCCTCTCCTATTCCTCCTCCTCTTTAATTCTTTTATCCTCCTCCTCCTCCTCCCCTCCCATCCCTCTATCAGCTCCCTCTCTATTTCTTCCTCTTTCCCTCCTCTCCCATCCCTCTTTTAACTCCCCCTTTGTGTCTCCCCCCCTCCTCCTCCTCTCTTCTCCCATCCCTTCTTCACATCCCCCCCACATCTACCTATCCCCCTCCTCCCTCTACCCATCCATCTACCCTATCCCTCCCCCCTCCTCTACCCTATCCCACTCCTCCCATCCTCTACCATCCATCTCCCTATCCCCCCTCCTCTACCCATCATCCCCCTATCCCACTCCCCCTCCTCTCCTCTTCTATCCATTCCATCTCCCTTATCCCCCTCCCTCTACCATCCATCTCCCCTATCCCACCATCCATATCCCCCCTCCCTCTACCCATCCATCTACCCTATTCCCACTCCCCCCATCCTCTACCTATCCATCTCCCTATCCCCCTCCTCTACCCATCCATCTCCATCCCAATCCATCTCCCTATCCCCCCTCCCTCTACCCATCCATCTCCCCTATTCCCAAACAAATTCAATTTTAAAATTCATAGAAGCTTATTATGCTTCCCGGATGATTTTCCTTCGTAGGCCCCTTATGGCAGCGTGGACGACGTGTATGGACTGCGCAATAAAGTGAATTGTCTTTTATTACATGTGGAAGAAGGCCAATTTGGGTACTGTTTTTACTGTTGTTGTTTATGTGTGCGTTTTACTGTTGTTGTTTATGTGTGGGTATTACTGTTGTTGTTTATGTGTGGGTTTTACTGTTGTTGTTTATGTGTGGGTTTTACTGTTGTTGTTTGTGTGGGTTTTACTGTTGTTGTTTATGTGTGTGGTTTTTACTGTTGTGTTTATGTGTGGGTTTTACTGTTTGTTGTTTGTGTGGTTTTACTGTTGTTGTTTATGTGTGGGTTTTGTGTTGTTTATGTGTGGTTTTACTGTTGTTGTTTTGTGTGGGTTTTACTGTTGTTGTTTATGTGTGGGTTTTACTGTTGTTATGTGTGGGTTTTACTGTTGTTTATGTGTGGGTTTTACTGTTGTTGTTTTTATGTGTGTAGATTTTGCTGTTGTTGTTTATGTGTGGGTTTTGCTGTTATTTCTTATGTGTGGGTTTTACTGTTGCGATATTTTATTTTATTTGTTTTATTTCTCAAGTATACACTGTTGATGTGGAAAAGGTATGAATAAGAATGAATATCTTCACAATACAAGAATTGTATTTAACCGGTTTCGATTATATCTTCGTCAGAAATGCATGTATTTCTGACGAAGATATAATCGAAACCGGTTAAATACATCTCTTGTATTGTGAAGATATTCGTTCTCATTCATACCTTTCCACATTTGTCAACATGAATACGGTTCATACACTGTTAACATGATTGCTATCGTTATCGTTATTATCTTGGTAATCATTATCGTAAGTATTATTGTGAGTATCCTTATGAACAATGAAGGGTATATCATTGATTTCATTTTGGTTTCTTTTCGTTAGTTCATTTATTGATGACATTGAGACATTTTGTGCAATGGCGAAGTCAGAAGTAGAAACGCGTTTTTTTCAATAACTGAACCAATAAATTGTTGTTTTTTTGTCATCTGTTAAGGAATTCTGCATTGATCAGAGAAGTCCTTATTTCTGTATCTATTTGTATTTATTTTCCATCATGTAGATATGATATAGGTTATCATCTGATGTTATCCTTTTCCTCTATTATTATATACCTGAATTATTTTTTTCAGTTCAGTAGAATCTTCGTGTAATATACAAAAATAGAATACTTGTCTAGAAGACTGTCTTGATTGGATATTAGTGTATCTAACTATAGATAAGTAGTGCAAGTACCCACGGACGAACTTATAATACATGGCTTATTCCTATCTTACGTATTGCATTTATTGGGAAGATATTAATAGTGATATTTTACTTCATAAGCCAGAGCCTTTTGAAAGAGAGTAATAGGGGCTCCTTTCGTATATTCATGCTCAGTTCAGGGAGATTCGCGAAAGGTAGCTTTGCCTGTTGCTTACATATGTGTAGGTCAGCTTATGTGAAATTAGAATTAGTTATACTTAAAATTGCTTAAAATCTCTTTACGCAGCATTCCATCTCCACACTATCATTATCATTATTACCGTTTCTATAAGTAATAATTCAATATAGCAACTCCATCACTTCAATTCATACTAATAAGAAGGATACAAGTAGTAATAATAATTATAGCAGTAATGATAACAATGACAATAAGAATCAAATTAATGAGAAAGATAATATCAAAAGTAATGATTATAATAGTAATGCTAACAATGAGGATGATAAATGATAATAGTAATATCGATAATGATAATGATGAAAATAATAATAGTAACATGATGATGATAATGGAAATGAGGATAAAAATTTTCATTATCATTACTATCATCATAGCAATAACGATAATGATGATAATATTAATCATCATTGGCATTTTTATTATCATTATCATCGTTATTAACATTATTTTTGTTTTGATATCATTACTGTTATTATAACTATATTATTTTTGTTATGATTTTACCATTATTATTATTATTATTATTATTATTATTATTATTATTATTATTATTATTATTATTATTATCATTATCATCATTATTACTATTACTGTTAATACTATCACTATTATTCTAATCATCATTCGTATTCTTATTCTTATTATTTATCATTATGATAATCATCATTATTACTATTATCACTATTATTATTACTATCCTTGTTATCCTTATTATTGTTATCATCGTTATTATAATTATCATTATTATTATTTTCTTTATTATCTATATTGTTATCATTATCACCTTTATTATATGTGTTACTATTATTATCATTATCATCATTACAATTATTAGTGTTGATATCATTGTTACTAATCTTGCTATTATTCTTACTATTACTATTATTATTATTATCAGTATCATTATTAATATCATCATCATCATTATTATTGTTGTTATCATTATTGTTATCATTATCATTATCATTATTATGATTATTGTTGTTGTTGTTAATATTGTTATCATTACTATTATTATTATTTCTTTTATTATATTATCATTATTATTATTATTATTATTATCATATTGTTTATTATTATTATTTATTATTATTATTATATTTATTATTATTATTATTATATTATTATCATTAATTATTATCATTATTATCATTGTTATTATTACTAATATTATTATCATTATCATCATTATAATTATTGTTATTGTTACTGTTATCATCTTCACTTCATTATTATCGTCATCATTACAATCATCATTATCATTATCGCACATGATTATCATTACTATGGTTTATTATATTATTATCATTATTTTATATTATTGTTATTATTATTATCGTTATTACCATAACCATTTACATTATTATCATTATTACTATTGTCATTACTATTATCATCATTTAAATTAGTGTCATTATTGTTGTTATTGTTATCATTAATGTTATCATGGTTATCATTAATTCTATTAATTTGATTATCATTTATATTATTATTGATATTATCATTATTATTATCATTATCATTATTACTGCTATTATTGCTATTATTGGTAGTATCATTTTTGATATTATTGTTATTATTACTATTACCATTATGCCTATCATTATCATCATTAATGTTATCATTATTAGCGTTTTTTATCATTTTTAGAATTATCATTGTTACTATCATTATTATTATTATAATTATAGTTATTATTATTATTATTATTATTATTATTATATTATTCTACTACTACTACTACTACTACTACTACTACTACTACTACTACTACTACTACTACTACTACTACTACTACTACTATTATCATTATTGTCATTTCTATTATTATTTTTATCATTATCATTATTGTCAATAATATTACTATCATCATTATGAGCATTATCATCATTACTTTTATCTTTATTAGCATCTTCATAATACTGATTATTATTTTTCTATTAATATCACTATTGTCGTTACCATTATATTTATCATCATTTCATCTTTCTATGATTATTAGTATTATTAATCTCATCATGATTATTTCCATTTCTGATATTGTTTTCATGTCTATTATCACTCTCATTATTATTGCTATCATAATTATTATTGTTATTGTCATTATCATTATCATTATCTTTATTACCATTATTATTACTATTGTCAGGATTATCAATACTATTATTGTTAGCAGTATTATCATCAATATTGTTATTCTTATCATCAAATGTTATCATTACTCTAATCATTATTATTATCATTGTTTTAATCATTGTTATTGCTATTATCATTTTCATTGTTATTTCTAACATTATCAGCATTATTATTATCATTATATAATGATAACACTGAAAATAATAAGGGGGATAATAATGATAATAACACTGATGATAATGATAATTATTATAACAGTAGTAATAATAGTAATAAGAACAATAACTATAATAACAATAATAATGATATAGACAATAATAAAAATGATAATGATAATAATAATGATGATACTAAGAATGGAAACATATCATTATCTAATGGAAAAAAAAATAATAAAAAAAGATAATAATGATAATAATAACAGCAAAAATAATGATAATAACGATAATAATGATAAAAATAATATTAATAGTGATGATAATGATGATAATGATAATGATATAATGATATAATAATAATAATAATAATGATAATAATAATAATAATAATAATGATAATGATGATAAATAATAATAATAATAATAATAATATAATAATAATAATAATAATAATAATAATAATATAATAATAATATAATAATAATAATAATATGATAATAATAATGATAATAAATAATGATAATAATAATAATAATAATATAATAATAATAATAATAATAATAATAATAAATAATAATATAATAATAAATAATAATAATAATAATAATAATAATAATAATAATAATAATAATAATAATAATAATATAATAAAATAATAATAATAATAAATAATGATAATAATAATAATAATAATAATAATAATAATAATAACAATAATAATAACGATAATGATAATAGTGATGATAGCAATAACAGTAGCAGTAATTATAAAAAACAATGATAATGATAATGATAATGATAACAATAATAACAATAGTAATGATAGTAATAAAGTAATAATAAAAATGAAAACAATAATGAAAATAATAACTTTACTACTAATAGAAATAATGATGATACAAATAATAGAAAAAAACAGTAATAGTATAATTAATAATAATGATAATGATGATTTGATGATAATAATAATAACTAAAATTAAAAATATTATAACATTGGTAACTATAATAAAATAATTACTACAAGATAATATTAATAATAGTAATAATGATGAAAGTAATAATGATAATAATAATAATGATAATAATGACAATGATGATAATAATAATGATAATGATTATAATAGAAATGATATCATTGATGATGATAATGATGATAATAACGGAAAAGATAATAATCACCTAAATAATGAAAGTGATAATAAAAACTACATTTATGACCATAATGATAATGAGAGTAAACGACATCAAGCCCAAGAACAACAACAGAATTATTCATTTTAATGATAATGAATAATTATAATTATCATCAATATCACCATTAGTACTATTATCATTTTCATTATCATCATTATCACTATTTTTATCAATAATATTATGATTATCTTTATCATTATCATTATCATTATAATCATAATTAATATCATTTAAGATATCATCATTTGGATGACTATTATTGTATTATATATTATACTATTATCATTATAATTCTTATGATTGTCATTATCATTATTATTATCATTATTGATATATGATAATGATAATGATAAAAACAATGATAATAATAACAATGATTAAAGTAGTTATAGTAAAAACAATGATAACAATGATAACATTGATAATCGTCATGATAAATATAACGATGTAGACAAGGATAATGATAATCAAAATGATAATAAAGTGATGATGATGATGATAAGGATGATGATTTATCATTCCGTGTACTGTAAAGATCACATAGTTACAACTAAGAACTGAATTAATTTATAATGAGTGCTTGTAATGCCATACGCGAACACAAGGCATTAATTATTTTAATATAAATTTGAGATTTATATTATTAGGCGATTCTTGGAGTAGCTGGTAATAAATAAGATGAAATGATATCCTTAGGGTCTTATTGAATTAACATAATTAATTGTATTTCACTCTTCCCTTCGTTAATAATCTTAACGGTTGGCACGAGAAATAATTTTAATGAATAGATACTCAGAAGAAATTACTTACGTAGTACAAGGGAAAGAAGGAGAGGGAGGAATAAGAGAGGAGAAGAAGAAGGAGGGAAGAAGAAGGAAGAAGAAAGAAAAGAAAAGAAAAAAGGAAAAAGAAGAAGAACAAAAGAAAGAGAAAAAGAAAGAAAAGAAATAGAGGAAGAAAGAAAAGATTATATGAAAGAGAAAATAGAAAGGTGGATGAAAGGGGAAGCATAAAAGAGAGAAGTTAAAAGGAAAGGAAGCGGAAATAGAAACAAAAACCCTCTCTTTAGTACTTTCAGTGAGTAACATTAATAAAAATCAATTTTCCAAGACAGCCCCCCCCCCATCCGCGTAACTCCCTGCCATTACCCCTCCCCCTCCCCCTTCTTCCCTTTCCCAACCCTCCTTCACTCACTTCCTTCCCCAACCCTTAACTCTCTCTATCCCCCACCCTTCCTTTTCCTTACCCCCCCCCTGACCCCTTCCTGATTCCCCTTCCCCCCTGATTCCTAACACTCTCTAACCCCTTCCTTCCCACCCTTAATACCTATCCCTTCCTGACCCCTTCACGCCCCCCTTCCCCACTTGTCATTTCCCTACACCCCCTTCCCCCCCCCACCTTACTCCTTCTTACCCTCCTCCCCTTCCTTCCTCCTTACCCCCCTCCTTCCCCCTTCCTTTCCCTCCTCCCTCCCCCTTCCCCCCTCCTTCCTCCTCACCCCCCTTCCTCCTCCTCTTCCACCTCCTCCTCCCTTCCCCCTCCCTCCTCCTTCCTCCTCCCCCTTCCCCTCCCTCCTCCTTACCCCCTCCTTCCTCCTTACCCCCCTCCCTCCTCCTTACCTCCCCCTCCTTCTCCTTCCCTCTTCCTTCCTCCTCACCCTTCTCCCCCCCTCCTCACCTCATCCACCCACCCACCTCCTTCCTTCTTACCCTTTTCCTTAGAAGAGAAAGAAAGAAATAAGAGTAAAGGGGAAAAAAAAAGTAAAAGACAATAATGAAAAAGAAGGAGTAAAATAAAAGATAAATAAATAAAAAAAAAAATAAATGAAAGAATATTAAACAAACAAACAAAAAAGAGAAACGAAAAGGAGAAAATAAAAAAAATGAAAGAAAATGAAAGAAAAAGGAAGAGAGAACGCTAAATTGAAAAAAAAGAAAAGGGAGTAAAAAAAAAAAAAGAAAGAAGAAATATAAAAAGGAAACAAAAACTAAAGAAAAAATGAAAAAGAAAAGAAACAGAAAGAGTAAATTAAAAAAGTTGAAGAGAGAGAGGGAGGGAGGGAGGGAGAGGAGGGAGAATAAGAGTGAGTGAATGAGTGAGAGAAAGAGAGAGAGAGAGAGAGAGAGAGAGAGAGAGAGAGAAGACTGGAGGGAGGGAGGGATAGAGAGAGAGAGAGAGAGAGAGAGAGAGAGAGAGAGAGAGAGAGAGAGAGAGAGAGAGAGAGAGAGAGAGAGAGAGAGAGAGAGAGAGAGAGAGAGAGAGAGAGAGAGAGAGAGAGAGAGAGAGAGAGAGAAGAGAGAGAGAGAGAGAGAGAGAGAGAGAGAGAGAGAGAGGAATAGTAAAAATTGAAGATATATAATGACGAATAAGACTTAAGAAACAAACAAACAAAAGAAAAATACGTGATGGCTTGTTTTTTTCAGCACTTTTTTCCTAAACACAAAAAGTATTGTGACGATAAAACATTTACATAATGAAGCTTTCATTTCGTGAGCTGTTGCCATGCAGTGATTTCATTTATCTTTTTTATCTTTTTTTCTTCCCCTTTCCCCTTTTTTCAAACAAATTTAGCATTCCTTTGTGAATTTCAAGCGACACAATGATTTCGTAAGCTCAGTAGCGTTTTTTTACACACACACACACACACACACACACACACACACACACACACACAACACACACACACACACACACACACACACACACACACACACACACATATATATATAATATATATATATATATATATATATATATATATATATATATATATATATATATATATAGTTTTTGATTAATCTTTATTATTATTAGAACCTATTTTCCTTTTCATCTTTACTCTATTCTATTCCACTGTATTTTTGGGTAAATGGGAATTGTGTGTGGGTAAGGGGGGGGGGGCGGCGTGAGGTAGATGAAAATATCGGCGGTTATCCTTATCATTATCATTACTATTATTATTATTATTGTTATTGTTGCTATTATCATTATCATTATTGTTGTTATTATTATCACTTGTCATTATTATTATAATAATCATTATTATTATCATTATTAGTGTTTTTGTTACTATTATTACTATTATTATCATAATGATGATAATGATGACTATCATTATTATTTCAATGTCATTACTATTATCATTATCTATATAATTATATTTTTGTGTTATTGTTTACATCGATCAAGAGGAGGAGGTCAATTGTATTTGATGAAACAAATGTGTAAAAAAAATACCGTCAAATTATAACTTTTTTTTTTAAGACTTTCTTATCTTTCTTTATCGTTATTGTCTGCTGTCATATCAATCAATTTGGCTGTTGAAGCAAATAACTCTAAAATAACAAGGAGATGAAACAACAAGCAAGCAAAAAAAACTAATAAACTGGAAATTCCCTCGCACAAACACACTCGGGAAAATGAACAGAACAATGGAATTTCAACACGAACATTTTGATGGAACAATTTGTGGCACAATTTGTATGTACTGCTCCCCTTGCGGACGCCATGGGACTACTGAATGGGCGTGTGTAAAAAGTGTGGTTACTTTGGAATGTTATTTTTAGTACTCGCTACATAATCGGTATTGTTTGGACATGGAATTAGAGAAGGGAAAAAGTCTTTTTTTCACTGTGCATATAACTCCTACTGATGTTTAGTATATAAATGCGTATATACATACATACATATCTATCTATCTATCTATCTATATAAGAAAGTTATAAGAAGTGAATCATGAATAATAAAATCACACACACACACACACACAAAAAAAAGTCAAACTCAACGTAAAAGCAAACACATTAATAAAAAAACAAACTGAACATAGAAAAAAAATGGAAACACGATGCGAGGTCCACCACAGGCACATTCTCCCTAGTTGTCAGGGTCTCTTCATCATTATCTCGGCGACGCCTCTCCGCTGCAGCGTGTGCGGCGGGACGAAAAATCCACGGACACGTCACCGCCAGCAGGAAGGGGCCTATCGCCTTCCTTCTCTTCATATACGTGTGTATATGTATATATATATATATATATATATATATATATATATATATATATATATATATATATATATATATATATATATATATATATATATATATATATATATATATATATATATATATATATATATATATGTATATATATAATCTGTTTGTGTGTGTGTGTGTGTGTGTGTGTGTGTGTGTGTGTGTGTGTGTGTGTGTGTGTGTGTGTGTGTGTGTGTGTGTGTGTGTGTAATATGAATGTATATGAATGTATATGTATGTATATGTATGTATATGTATGTATATATGCATATATAATATATATATATATATATATATATATATATATATATATATATATATATATATATATATATATACTGAGCAAACCATCTTTCTCGGCAATAGGAGAACGCCCCCACGTCACTCACCCTTTCTGTAACACCGATCTTAGCATTCTCTCCTCAGCCTCCTCCCGCCGAGGCCTCATCACCTCAGCATCCTTGCTTATACAAGAGATGGAAGCGGAGCCGAACGATACAGCCTCCTCAACCGCCTTGTTCACCCACTGGGCCTTCCCTCGCAGCCACGCCCACTTTGGTGAGGCTGCCATATAGGCATGTACGGTGTATGTGTTTTTGTTTGATTCAGTTTGTATGTTTATCATATATACTTATATGTGTTTCTTTTGCAATGCATCTATGTGTATTTATGTATATATATATATATATATATATATATATATATATATATATATATATATATATATATTTATTATTTATTATATATATATATATATATATATATATATATATATATATATATATATATATATATATATATATATGTATGTGTGTATGTATGTCTGTGTGTGTGTGTATGAATGTATAGATAGATAGATAGATAGATAGATAGATAGATAGATACATAAGTATATATATATATATATATATATATATATATATATATATATATATATATATTTGTTTACAGTATAACCCTTCTCTCTCTCTCTCTCTCTCTCGCTCACTCTCTCCCCTCCTCCCACCCCCCCTCTCTCTCTAGCTATCCATTTTCTCTATTTCCTTTCTTTTTTCATTTCAATTTCTCTCCTCACCAAGCACTTTCCAAATTGCAAAGTACACAAACTCTAGCTTGAATATACCACTCACACTTTCAAAGACTTTCCCATGACAAGTGGAATGAAGCCGGTTTGATGCCCACTGAGAGAACTCTTCAGCGGAGAGGCTCTCGCTTCTATACGAAGTGAAGGGGGAGTGAAAGAGGTGATAGACAGATGGATAGACAGTGAGCTGTTATCTTTAATCCTTTGTTTCGTTAGTAACGTCATTAATTGCATTTTTGCTTTTTCATAGATATATGAATAAATAAAAAAGAAAGCTAGATAACCAACTAAGAGAATATGTTTACATACTGACGTGCATATATAAATACACCCACACACTGTAAGGCTCGCATTACCCTTATCATTAGACACTCTTACCTACCTTTATTATTAGACGCTCCCAACCCTGTCTATAGACATATAACTATACAAACACCTCAACCATTAACTCACTTAAGCTGTTGCCACAATCACATTTATTTACCTTACTTAATTACACAAGCTTACACAAGCACACCATCCACATACCTAACGAAACGGACATTCCGTCGGCCCTTCGCCTCGTGACGTCTCTGCCACTGAGCACCGAACGAAATACAAGAGAGATATAACAAAAAGATGCAAACCTAACACATGTGTCCAACACTCTGCCAAACACAGAGAAAACAGCTACGCGTGCCACCGTTACCCACCAACGCTAATCAATAATAATTGGCGCATATCGCCCAACGAGGGAATTAGGCCCACCCGTGCCCACCCATGAGCCGAAGTCTGGGAATCCAGTGAAGTGGCATTGACGAGCGAATTCCTGCCCTGCCGACAGATCATCTGCCACCAACTCTGCCCTGCCTGCCACCACCTCCGGCTGACAACCAACATCAGCCTTGTCGCCAAAGCAACCAACAATTATGAATTTAAATGTTAGTCAGGGAAATGATTTGTCTTTTTTTATTTGTTAGAATATTTGGGACGACTAGGTATATTTCACAATTTATATTTGTACATCATCTCGTCTGTGCAAACTGTTTTATTCTGCCCGCCGGGCAGAAAACGACAAATTTCCACCCATCAGTACCCCTCACCGCACACGTACCAATTCAGCAATCCATCTATGCAATCCTCCTTCTCTTTCATCCTTCTAACAACTAGCCAAACCCCCATGTCGAAACAACTAACTCCAAAGAGTAACCTGCAGTGACGCTCTTGCAACCTGGCCGACGCACACAACAACTCGAACGTCCACAGACAGACGAACATAGACGTTACCACACCGCCCTCACTCACACCTGCCTCCCCACCTTCCTCATCGAACCTTTTTTTCGCACAGCCCCTGAAATCCTTCTTAACAACCTCCTACCCAGTAATAGCATTAGCATGACCTGTAGTGAACCCCATGGAAACTATCACAAAATTCACCGGCTATAACTATCCCCCTCCACAGCTCTTCCTTGAAACGAAGAACTCTGTAAAATCCCGTGAACCAACACTTGGCTGTCCCACACCTGAATTTTCTCAAAAATTTGTTCAACACATAGCTCAACGCCTTGGCCACAGTGTACTCGAAATTAGTGAAATACTAAAGGGCCTTAAAACATTTAGCCCAACTGCCTGGACCGACTTTAAGGCTGAAATACGCCACCACCTCGGAAGACTTAGCTCTACAAAAAACTTTTCAAGCTCAAAAGTAACACTCTTTCCAAAGGTGATCTGGCTTCCCTTTGTGCTAAGGTCAGGATGGCAGTAAATAACAACCTCAGCATCTTAGGTAGCAAGACCCTAGGTACCGCTTTAGAACAGAATGAAAATGCCTTTAAAGTACTCACAGCAAAAACTGTGCTTTATTTATCACTCTAAAGAAGTTAGTCAATACAGTTAGGACACCCAACAAAAAAGCGATGTCGCCTCGCCAGACCTGGGCTTGGAGAGCTCTTGCCCTTCTTGCCCTGAAAGGTGGCCCACGGTCAAACAACCTGGACATAGTTAGGAAAGGGGAGAGGGAGGAAGGGGGTGATTTAGATTCGCTAGGCAATGCAAGGAGTGAGTGTTCGGCAATGTTTCAGTCCCATCTTATCGAGGTAGTGTCTGCACCCCCCCTCTCTCTCTCTCTCTCTCACTCACTCTCTCTCACTCACTCACTCACTCACTCACTCACTCACTCACTCACTCACTCTCACTCACTCACTCTCTCTCTCTCTCTCTCTCTCTCTCGCAACTCTGAGTAATATTTGTGGCTGTGAATAATGTATCGTTCAAAAATAGCGCCTCTTGAGCTACCAAACATTAATAAATGGCTTGGCCACAAAACTTCGAGCGTGATGGGGTGTAAAGGTATAGGTATCGATTCCCTTGTTTTCCTTTTATTTCGTTTGGGTGCCTCCTACGAACCACGACCTCCAGACGTGTTCATGAATCACGAAGCACGGTTGGGTCAACTTGAGTGTGATGGGCCACTTTCCCGCCCCCCTCGCAATCATATACTTATAGAAAGTATTAATGTCATATCAGCATTAAGTTTGATATACAAATTGATTTAAAGTGCATCGTCAGTCAACCTAATTCATTATACTATTTCCGAAACTGTTGGTGAAAATGAATTATGTAAAATGAAAAGCAGTGAATGTGTGCAGCAGGTGCATTAATATAATGATGGCGGGGTATATGGATGCAATTTTGCGAAACTTATACTATTAATATCTTTGTGTCAAATTATTCATTGACAGTCTTTAGACCTGGGCAGATTGGGCACTTCCCAACGAACCCCTTTCCGGCTCACGCTTGCTCACTCACCCCACGAAGGGCCGAGTCAAGCTTCACTCTACAAAAGGCAAAGGGGATATTCCCTCAGCCTTGACTATACGCCTTTATTTGTCGTTCAGCGGCTGGTGTCCAACACCTTGTCGGCGTTTCCCCTCCAAACTATTCAAGAAACCCATTGTTTTCGATATCCGTCTTTTATATATTAATTTCGTTATTTTTGGTAATGAAGTAATTGTAAACATTTGAAAATTAATGGTGTATGAACTAATAACATATCAAAAGTTTACCATTATCTAAATAGAGGATCCAGGTGATATGAGACAGAGAAGTGAGAGAGAGAGAAGCTGCTTAATAATACACATCCTTCAGGAAGGATATTTCCGTCTGACGAATATTAATATGATTACAGTTCCAACAATGTTTATTTAATTATATATATATATATATATATATATATATATATATATATATATATATATATATATATATATATATATATATATATATATATATATATATATATATATATATATATGATAAGGAATGAAATAAAACGATGTGATAAGATTTCTTGATAATCATTTTCGAAATAATATACGATAATTTATTTCTTAAGGCAGGTTTCCAATATATTCACCAAATTAACAACTAAACAGAATAAAAGCGATCCCTTTCTCTCTCTCTCTTCATGTATATTTCAGTCATTATTGCACTTCTTCGCCTGATTTCCGTACTTCCCACCTCCTCACATTCGAACCATCCTAACTATGCCCTGGTTGTTTGAAGGTGGGCCTCCTTTCAGGACAAGAAGGGCATGATCTCACGAGCCCAGGACTGCGAGGCGTCACCGCTTTTGTTGCTGGCTGTACAATTACACGCCACCAAGCGTGCAGCAGAGTACCATACACAGATGACCAGAAAGTGCTTTGACACACAAAGCGCCGTCATTTCCACATGATGCCACTCCACGCGAGCGACCACTCGCCAGCCCGCACGTACGTCACCGCGCTTCACGCCCCCCGACAGGTTGACCCCCGCCGAGCGTGCGGCCCGCGGCACGCGCTCCCCCGACAGATTTACCCCCCCCGCCCAACAAACAGCTCCCCAGCCTGTTCGCCCCGCACGCGCTCGGCAGCCACGTGACATTTACCCCCACGTGACTATCAAAATATGGGCACCTCCTGCAGATGCGTGTTATCGTTTCCTTCGCAGCGGACACCGGGCCACGATTGCCGATGCAGACCATCTGCCCATAACACACACACACACACACACATTATATATATGTGTGTGAATTTAATTTTGAAACAAGTACTTGATACTTTCGAAGTACATGATTGTGTTTTGTTTCTTTCTTCTTCAATTTGCTTTCTTTTTGTTTTTATAATTTCCCTTTTAGTATGGTTTATTCATTATGGTTAAATTTTGATAACGGCTTTATTTCATTATGATTTATTTTTCCATCATGGTAAATACTTCCTTATGGCCACACTGATTCAGTCATTAAACAAATAACCTATCAATTGTAACTAAGTGAAGAAAGAAGCCATTTAGTTAAGCGCAATGTCGAATTCATACACATTGTCTGATCATAGAAGAAATTGATGTGCGAAAAAAAAGAAAGTGATTATAGAAATGTAAAAAATCAAAGTTAGAAAGAACAGAAAAAGAGAGAAAAGTAAGAAATTAAGGCCAAGATAAAAGCAAAAATTTTAATAATGATACACATACACAAAGGAAGTGAAACTAGCCCTATTTGATAGTACCTATTTAGCTTTTCATAAACTGAACTATTTATTTCATAAAAGCAAAAATAAAACATGACATAAAATGAAACACGAATACAATAAAATGCACAGTAAAAACAAACACTAAAACAC
>NW_020870080.1:319229-321729 GCF_003789085.1 Penaeus vannamei | reverse complement strand
CGGAACACCCGCAAAAACGCCTATGAATAGATACACAGGCACGCTTCTAATTGGTATGTAATGAAAAGAAATCACAAAATTTGGCAATGTTGAACTACATAACTTTCACTTTTGTCACTGCAGTTTTGTTCAGATCTTTCGGCGAAAATTAACAAAATCTCGCCAATACTAAAAACTGTGAAACATTATGAACATTATGAGATTGATATGAGACTAATATGCGTTATAGTTACTTATATATCATCATAAAGAGGAAGGCAAATAAACAGTTAAACCACTTCAACCCGAGTCTATTGATAAAAATCAGTAATACATATATAACATAACGACACGCCTCGCCACGCTCTAAGAAAACGAACACCTGATTAAAGGGAAACTAAAGGAAACCGACTATGTTTAATCGTTTTAGTTAAGTGCATCCGTTCATCTATCCTTTAATTCCCTCCGCAAAGGGATAAACCATTTTGGTACTTCATCTTTTATTCATAGCAATTGAGGTGTTACTGTATTACGCAACATTGTGAATCTTCAAACAAACTGCTGGCGTATGTTTATCATGTTAATGACTCTGTGTTTGCATTTGCATCCTGCATATTTCATGACCAGACCAATTAGTAAAGAACAAATAATGACTTTTGTATTTCAAGGAGGATAATAGGTCACGCAAATGATGCAAGAGGAACAGATGTAAACAGTTGTAATTAATAGTCGATACTCATTTATTTGTATCCTTTCCGGTTCCATTTGAAGTGATACATCACTTCATCGTACACGATCGTACACATCGCTTACAGACACACATACAACCAAACAAACACACACAAACAGATACACACACACACACACATACACACACACACACACACACACACACACATATATCTATATATATGTACATAATTGTGTGTGTGTATGTGTGTCCGCGTGTCGGTGCATCTATATATCTATCTATCAGTCTATAAATATCCCATTTTGCACTATATCTACCTTATCTATCTATCTTTTGATTTATCTGTTAGTCTGTCTATATACCTATTTATTCATTTATCTATCCATATATATTTATGTCTATGTATGTATGCATCTATCTATATGTATATCTATACAGTAATATATCTATTTATCTATCTATCAAACTATCAAACTAAATAATTATCTAGCTATCTATATACATACATACATACATACATACATAATACATACATAACTCCCACCCCCACGCGCTCCCAAATTAATACAGCCTAGAAGCCGAAAAATTAAGCCTCATGTTCATTGAAATGGAAACTATTGGGAAAAATATCGGTGCACCGAACTTTTGATTATGAAAAGTTTCACAAAAAAGTCACCGCTGCCAAAATTTCTTTTAGAAGTTCGTGAATAAGACCTGATGTTTTCACACATGCGTAAAACCACACGAGCAGACTGGGACAAGGAGTACTTATTAAAAGGCTCCGAAAAGATGCATGTAGCGCACTTAAATGAAGACACGCACACACGCACATACGTGTATATGTATGTAAACATATATGTATATATATATATATATATTATATATATTATATATATATATATATATATATATATATATATAGAGAGAGAGAGAGAGAGAGAGAGAGAGAGAGAGAGAGAGAGAGAGAGAGAGAGAGAGAGAGAGAGAGAGAGAGAGAGAGAGAGAGAGAGAGAGAGAGAGAGAGAGAGAGAGAGAGAGAGAGAGAGAGAGAGAGAGAGAGAGAGAGAGAGAGAGAGAGAGATTGAGAGAGAGATTTTGTTTACATTAGCATAGATAGCAGAACCCAAGTGTTCACTCTCTGGAATGTCAAAGAGCACGTAATCTTCTACGTTATTTCTCAGAACGCCTTTGTGAGCGAATAAAAAGCGCAGATTCCAAGAGTGAACGGAATCTCTTTGCATAAATAAATAATTGCAACAATCTCTCTTCGGAATTCGAACTCTGGGAATCTGTAATTAGTGTTGCAGTTGCAATGATTCCTATCAGCATCACTCATGATAAAACAAACTATAAATAGACCAACAATTAGAGCATTCAAAGACTCAGTTCAAAAAGTTAAAAGTAACAGATTGATGATAATTACATAATTACACCAAGGGACAGGAATTCGATACGTTTAAAACTATGTACATATAGGTGACTCGCTCATCATTTCGCGAAAAAAAAGTGATTTTGAATCAGATTCCGCATATTGACGCGCACGTACCTAACTAAATTCATATATGTACATTTACAATTCACGAAGATTCAGAAAGAGAAGAATGAGATATACCGTTTTGCGTCGGAAGTTACAACGCAAATCTGTCAATAGACTCAATTCAAAAGTTTTCTTCTCAGCCGGAAGTTTGAACTAAAATTTATGGAGCTAATTTACTTAAATATTCGTTTCTTTCCACTTTTTTCTGCGTTCTTGTTAGTTTTCATTTTTTGCGGACATGTTGTTGCAAAATTGTTTTTAAAAAGTGAGAAACTTGTTTGTCTTCTTTTAGA
>NW_020870080.1:299229-304229 GCF_003789085.1 Penaeus vannamei | reverse complement strand
ATACATATATACATACATGTATACATACATACATGTATACATATATATAATATATTATATATATATATTATATATATATATATATATATATATATATATATATATATATATATATATATATACATTTCTTTCTTCTTGCCACACTAGACATTCAATATTGTGTTGTCTATTCCCTATTTCCGCAAGAGTTATGTATTGATATAACGCTTGCTTGTTCGTCGCCGGTTGGCACATGCTAACTACGTGACTCAGAGCGATCTTTAGCCCACTGTGCAGGAGACGAGGCAGACTCCCGCGGGAGCCAAGGAGCCACACCTCGCACGCCATTGGTATTCAGCGAAGGAGTCAAGTCATCTTGGTTGTCTACCGTAAACCCATTAGCTCGCCATCTACCATACTGTTGTAGGGCCCACCATTCGGGCTCTTACATATATATATGTATGTGTGTGTGTGTGTGTGTGTGTGTGTATATATATATATATAATATATATATATATATATATATATATATATATATATATATATATATATATATATATATATATATATATATATATATAAATCAAGCCAGATGATATGGATGAATTATTGTCAACAATTCATTACCAAGTGAATTTTAAACGTATCAAGCTTATTTCTAACACGTTTTCTATCTTTATTTCATATATATATATATATATATATATATATATATATATATATATATATATATATATATATATATATATATATATATATATATATATATATACAATATAGTTACAATTGAGTACAGAAATTTTTGGTCAACTTGAGGACTAAAAACTCGCCAGAAATCCTCTTTTGTATGAAGCCTCGCTTTCAGTGGGATTCCTGGTGCCTGGATACAGCTGATTACTTACTTACTGAGCACTTTCCAGCGATTTCCATCTATTTTTCGTCGAATTTATTGCATTTCTTTCTGGATTTTTCAGATAAGTACAGATTTTCATCAATAGCTTTATGTTTTTTTGTTTTTTTTGAAGCTACAGTTTGCTTTAAATTGATTGACATTACCTAAAACCATTTTTGTGTGTCTAGGTCTTTTTAATATGGACTCGTGTTTGTTTTAGAACATGGCTCCTGTACCTAGACTGAGCATGGAAGACAGAGTGAGAGTTGTTGTACTTCATGAAGAGGGAAACAGCTGCAACAAAGTAGCTCAGAAAATGAAAGTTGCAAGATCTACAGTGCAGGCAATAGTGAAGAAACACAGAGAAACTGATACACGAAAGGACAGGGAAGGCAGAGGAAGGAAAAAAAGAACAACAGACAGAGAAGACAAGAGTCATCATTATAGAGGCTTTGAGAAACAAGACAAGCATCGAATTCACAGCCAAATGAGCTCAGAGAAACTTTCAACACTGAAGTGCAAGGACAGTCAGAAAAAGTGGCCTGAAGTGCTACAGAGCCAAGAAAACGCCACTGTCGACTGACAAGACAAGGAAGAAAAGGTCAGATTGGGCAGCTGAGCACAAGGCCTATGACTGGGACAAAGTTGGTTTCAGTGATGAAAGCAGATTTTGTTTATTTAGTGACAGGCCTGTTTTGGTTAGAAGGAGGAAGGGAAAAGAAAACCTCCCTGAATGCCTAAACCCCACAGTAAAACATGGAGGTGGTGGCATAATGGGCATCATTACAAGAAAAGGTGTTGGTCGTATCTCTAAGGTTGCTGGGATTTTCAATGGGGATTATTCCATAAAAATCCTTAAATACTGTGCTGTACCATTTCACCTTCATTTCAATCAGGGAGAAGCAATCTTTCAAGAGGATAATGATCCTTGACACAAACTGTAGCTTCAAAGCACAAAAAAGCATAAAGCTATTGATGAAAATCTGTACTTACCAGAGAAATCCAGGAGAAATGCAATAAACCCGACAAAAAGTAGATGAAAATCGCTAGAATGTAAGTGATCACCTGTATCCAGGCAAAAGGAATCCCACTGACAGCAAGGCTTCATACAACAAAGGCTTTCTGGCGAGTTTTTCCTCCTCAAGTTGACCAAAATTTTCTGTACTCAATTGTAACTTTTAGTTAAAACACAAAAAAATCTAAGAAAATATACAAAACGTGTAAAAAAAAAGCTTGATACGTTTAGAATTCACTTGATAATGAATTGTTAATATTTCATCCATATTATCTGGCTTGATTCAGTACTGAGTTATTGGAAAAGGAAATAGGATTTGACGAAAATTGTTAGTGTGGCCGGTTATTTTTGGCAGTAGTATTATATAATATATATCTATATATATTATTATATATATATATATATATATATATATATATATATATATATATATATATATATATATATATATATAATGTATGTTAAGTAAGTCAGCTGCACAGGTCCTCCCCCCAGTCCCCGACCCGCACCTCCGCCCCCGACAGGAGGATGAGACGCCTCGAGACTTCTTCCCGGAGACGATCGTCGCCGCGCAGAGACAGAGGGAACTTCCCAGCCGTCAAAGACACTAATGACACTCTTGACACGGCGTCCCCATGGCACCGTCACACACACACTCATGCTTGGGCTTAATGGCAGAGGCATTAAGTTGCATTATGAGAGCGCCTTCCTCATTACTCATTCAGTAATTGTCGTCCCTAATGGTTCTTTGGCGCTGGGAGGATGGGGAGTGGTAATGGGGGAGAGGGAGGAGGGGGGGGGGGTCAGGGGTGTCTGTAGGCCTAAGGATTGCTCATCCCTTCTTCCTCCACTTTCCTCCACCTTCCTCTGCTTATTCACCTTTTCCTTGTTTCTCTTGTAATCGATACGTTTTTCTCTCCTATTTTTTTCTGCTTGATTAGTGTTTCCCTTTCTGTTCTTTACATTTTCTGTTTTCCTGTTCACATTTTTTCGCCTTTTCCTATTTATTCTTCTTTCCTGCACTTTTTTTGCCTTTCCCTTTCCCTCTTTTACCCTTCTTCCCTCTATCTTTTTCTTCGTGCCACTTCTCTCTTCTTCGTTACTTCTCCCTTCCCTCTCAACTTTCTATTCCTTCGATTTTCTCCCCATTTCCCCCTCTTCGTTACCCCCTTCCTTTTAATTTCCTCTTCTACTCCCCCCCTTGTCATTTATCTCTCTTTTCCCCATCCTATTCTCGTTTTCTTTCCTTTCCCTATCCTCTTGTTACGTACGTCTCCTCTTCTCTGCTTCCCTTCCCCCTTGTCTCCTCTCTACCTCTTCCTTCTCTTTCTTCCATCTCTGCCCCCTCTCCTTCCCCTTTTCACTCCTTTTTCCCTTTCACCTTTGTCGTCCCTCCTTCCTTCCCTCCTCTTCCCCTCTTCCTCACCCCTTCCTTGCCTCCCTTGCCTCCTCCTCCCTTCCTCCTTCCCTCCTCTTCTCCCTCTTTCTTTACTCCTCTTGTCTCTCTCCCTTCTTTCTTTCCCTCCTCTTGTCCTCTTCTTCCCTCCTTTTCCCTCCTCTTCCTCCCTCTTTCCTTCCCTCCTCTTGTCCTCTTCCTCCCTTCTTCCTTCCCTTCTCTTGTCATCTTCCTTCCTCCTTCCTTCCCTACTCTTCCCCTCTTCCTTCCCTCCTCTTGCCCTCTTCCTCCTTCCTTCCCTTCTCTTGTCATCTTCTTCCTTCCTTCCTTCCCTACTCTCCCTCTTCCTTCCTCCTCTTGCCCTCTTCTCCTTCCTTCCGCCTCCTCCTTCTCTCTTCCACAAGCATTGTATAATATCTATGTTCATAGCACCCTATTGCATTGTGTAAACACCTTATATGTAAAGAGAATACCCATTGTAATTAATGGAATAAAGTATTTGAATTTGAATTTGAATCTTGCCCTCTTCTTCCCTCCTCCTTTTACCCTTCACTTTCCTCCCTCGATAAAAGTGGTGGAGGGTTTATATCTTGTTTTATTTCTCTTTATGTTTGTTCATTCCTCTCTCTATCGTTTTTATTTTTGTTATCAACCTTCCCGTCTATATGTCTGCATATCTGTCTGTCGGTTTAGCTCTTCCCCTATCTGTTTTGTTTTTGTTTTTCTGTCAATCAACACTTTCCCCTTCTCTTCACTTTCTCCACCCTCACTCCTGCCTCTGCTTCCCTCCTTCTCTCTTCCTCTTCTTATATCTCTTGCTGCCCCACCCTCTCTATCTATCTATCTATCTATCTATCTATCTACATATCTCTCTCTTTCCTTCACTCTCGCTCTTCCTCTTTCCTTACTCCCACCTCCTCCACTCCCTCTATCATCCTTCCTTTCCCCTCTCCCCCTTCCTCCTTCTTATTTCCCTCATTCCCACTTCTCCTCCATCTTACCCCTCATTCCATCTCCTCCTCCCGCTCTCCTTTTACCCCTTCTCCCTCCTTCCTCTTTCTTTCCCTCCCTCCTCTTTCCTTCTTTCCTTCCTCCCTACTTTCTCCTCTCTAACCCCCCCCCCCTTCCACCCAGGATCTACATGATACATAAGTGAGTCATGAGGGAGCCCAACGAGCATGAAACCAACATGGGTGTGTTTATGTAGGGGAGAGAGGGGGGGGGGGGGGTGTCATGAAGGGGGGGGGTCATGAATGGTGGGTAGGGGACACTAAGGCATCTAGCGGGGGTGAGGGGAGTGAGAGTCAGAGGGGGGGGGGGGAGTTGAGGGTCAGATGGGGGGGGGAGATGAGAGGCAGAGGGGGGGAGGGGGGAGTTGAGAGTTAAAGGGGGAGGGAGATGAAAGCCAGGAGGGGTGGGAGAGCTAGTTGAGGAATGACAAGGGGGGGGGGGGGGGGCAGGGAGAGAGAGGTTATGGGTGGGGGTGACGAGGTAAGGGTGTAGGGGGGGGGAGCAATTTATTGATGATCGCAGTCATGCAGAAATGCAGAGTCATGCACGCACGGACACACGCTGGATCGGCCTGTGCATGGTTGGTTTGACGCTGACTGTTGTTTAATAATAGAGGGAAAAAGGCAGAGAGAGAGAGAGAGAGAGAGAGAGAGAGAGAGAGAGAGAGAGAGAGAGAGAGAGAAGAGAAGAGAGAGAGAGAGAGAGAG
>NW_020870080.1:287495-294995 GCF_003789085.1 Penaeus vannamei | reverse complement strand
CTATCAATATGCCAGAAAACACCAGTGCCATTTTCACAAAGGAGGCGTCTAATGGTCTGTCTGAAGTGGCACTGCCAGGCACCGAGCTATTTCATGTGATTCCAGACCAGAATGAAATAACGGAAGACGCTTCATTTCTGAATCCAACAACTTTAGTGACATACACAGGGTCCCCACACAGGGCCAGAATTATATTTTCGCACAGGAGCACGTACCCACCCAGCAACATACCCTTATGACACTTGACGGGAGCCCACCCATGAACCAAGTGACTTATGTGCCAGTGGAAGGCGACGCTCTGCAACATCCCATGGGCCTAGTGAGACCGGCCGAGGACTCATCGAGGGTGTGGGCACTGGACGACCCGCCTTCGTGCGATACCTTGGCTTGGGTCCTCCGGTTGAAACGAAGTCCCTACGACAACTACGTTTTTAACAGACCTCCTGCCCTCCTCCAGTGATCCCCCTCTCTCTCGTCTGCTTTGCCTAGCATTTTTGATGATTTATCAACTGACTGCGTTCCCCGTGATTCAAGAAGTCAGGTTGATTTGTTTATTAATGGCATTGTTCAGGACCGTGCTACTTCAAACAGCGATGAACCGGTGCCACTTCCTCCTGAGGGCGGGTTATCTCAGAAGGACATCCCAGCAGGTTTCTACGGCGGTTTCCGGAGGATCAGCAAGGGAGGACAGACGCGCCGCGCCAAGCAGGAGGTGCGGCCAGCCAGGAAATCCTCCGCATCCTCGCCGTCTTCCAACTCCTCTTCTGCGGGCGCAGGCAGTGCCAGGTCACGACGCCGGAATAAGAAGTCGAAAGCCTACGAGCGGGAAGAGCCTTTCGCAAACATGAATGACGAGAAGAAGCGACTCAACGCTATTAACGCCAAGAAAAATCGTGATTTGAAGAAACTCCAATACGAACAGATGAAAAAGAACCTCGAGGATGCCATTAAGGAGAAGAATGCTTTGCTCGAAGACCTGAAGAGGATGAGGCAGCACGAGGAAAAGTTAAGAACTGAGCTCGAGAAAAAGGGGATTGAATTCCCATGTCTGTAATGAAACTGACTATAGTTAAGTGGATAAGACATTTCTCTACTGGCTGTAAAAAGCATGTTAAGGTAGTAAACATTTCCATGCTTCTTTTCTTGTATGCGTCATGTCAATCTGTTACATGTTTATCGTTTAAAATTCATTGTACGCATATCACTGCAGTATGGAAACCATAATCTTAAGGTTGTACATATAAATGTCATACTTTCCTGCTTCATCTGTATTAAGATAAAAAGCTAATGTTTTTATATAATAATGTAAACACTATACATCTCATTTCATGCCATACCATATCACATGCAAACGGACTCAAATAATATATGAATATATTCCTGGAGTTTGATTTATCCTCGTTTGGCAAAGACGCTACAAAGCCCACCAGTAGTAAGTGCTGCCAGTAGAATGGTTACTTACATTACGAATATGATAATGTGAGAAATGTTCAAATGAAATATCAATTAGAAACAATGAAAGGCGAAATAAGAAGAAAATCAACCGAAAATCATAACATTTTTGTTGTACATTATAGGAAAATTTGTGTTCGTGGAATTTCTCTAGTAAAATGCCATATGCCATTAGATTTTTAAAGAATGATGTCTAATGCTCTATACATATATGGATATTTTATAGTTAATTAAAGAGAAATAATAAAGGTATACGACTAACTAGAAGGATAACAAAAATGAAGAGAAAAAAGAAAAATATGTGTATGATAGGAATTATGGCAAGAGCATGACAACAGGATGTGATGCAGATATGAACTGTGGTGAAGAGAATCCAGCTTTCATTACAAGTGTCAACCTTGTCAGCAATTTTGTTCTGTAATTTCTAAAAGTGGCAAATCATATTTGAGATATTAATAGAGCTATTATTATTATTATTATTATTATTATTATTTTTTTTTTTTTACAAATCCGTCTCAGTTCCCACTTCCCTGAATGAGCGGCAGGTGGGATCTTGCAACTTTACGTGTTGCCACCCTGCTCGGTTGGTGATAAGTTCCGTAATAATACGAGATCATGAATAGAGTGGCGATAGAATCAACTTGTTTTCTCATTGAAATATGATGATAAAAAATAAAGAAAACAATCGAAATATATATGAAATATGTAGCATTTGCATAAGGAAAACAGTGACGTGCAGTTTCGTCGTGCTGGGGCCTCCTCCGTGTGCCCCATGACTCACGTATAAGTACTGAGAATGTAGAAAAGATATGAATGAGAATGGATATCTTCGCAATACAAGAGATGTATTTGAAGATATCCATTCTCATTCATACCTTTTCTACATTTGTCAACATGGATTCGGTTCAAGTACTGGGAAATGTTATGGGAGATGGAGATATTTTGAATGTGTAAACAGATGAAATATGAAATGAACACCGATTTAGATATAAATTTCAAAATCACTCATTTTCTCTGGATGACCCCCCCCCCCCCAATCGGATGCCGAATGGGGGGGGGGTCACGCCACTGAAAAAAAATGTGTATATTAGATAACCTCAGTAATGATGATCAATGGCAATAATTTAACAATGGTAACAAAAAAATATATTGACAACTGATAATTACAACTGGTAATAATTATGGTAGTGATCCTATTAGTAATGGGAACAGCCGTGGTAAACAATAACATTTTATAATAATGAAAATGATCATAATGAGCGAACTTATCCGATGAATTACAATGATGACTACAACAACAACTATAGTAATAACCATAAATGTTGCATGATGATTAAGCCTTTCATTAACTCGAAGAAGAAACCTGTCTCAGATTAATGGGCGTGACTACTGCCCTCCACTGCGCTTCTCCGGGCTGGATGCCGCGGAAAGGCTGTGGGGATGATAGCCTTAGTGACGGTTGTGTTGTGGATATTGTTATAACAACCATCGTCTTGAGGGAGCCGTCGCGCTCGTAAAGAATGACGTCAGTTCTGCAATGGGGCTAGTTTAAAAATTTATTTGTAAGCTATTTTTTACTTCTATCTGGAGTGTGTGTGTGTGTGTGTGTGTGTGTGTGTGTGTGTGTGTGTGTGTGTGTGTGTGTGTGTGTGTGTGTGTGTGTGTGTGTGTGTGTGTGTGTGATAAAAAGGATAATGTTAAGGAATATAATAATAACAAAGTAATGATATTGTTACAAATAATAATGGTGATGATAATAATAATATAGTAATGATGATAATAATACTAACAACACTTACTAATACTGATACTTCTAATAATAGTACATCCTTTCGTTCGTTAAGCCTGAAATCATATGCCACGAACCGCGTCCATTGCGACAACTAGAGGAAAGGTATGAACGAGAAGCCTTTCCACGGGGCAGGAAAAAGTACCTGGCCGCTGCGATTACATCCTCGCCAGGGATACAAACGTCAGCGAAATTGCAAAGTATATACACAGTAATTTATCAACCGTGAACTGAAGAATCACCTGAAGTTAACGGCCTGGCGACTGTTTCTGCATTACTGACGCAGATGTTGGGAGATGAGCAAACCATTTATCTCCTATTATGAGTAGTAGTAATAATATTGATAATAATGATAATAGTAATAATACTAATGCTAATGACAATTATAATAAAGATAATAATAATAATAATAATAATGATACTGAAAATAATAATGATAATAATGATTATAATAGTAATGGTAATGATGTCAATGATATTAATAGTAATGATAATAATGATAAAAACAATAATCATAACAATGATGATAACAACAATTATGATAATGATAATGATAATGATGATGATAATGATAATAATAATAATAATGATAATACTGATGATAATAATAATAATAATAATGATAATAATAATAATAATAATAATACTGTTATTATTAATGATAATAATAAGAGGAATAATAGTAATGGTGATGATTATAACAATGATGGTGATAATAGATATGATATCAACAACAGCACTAATAATAGTAATAATAATGATGATAATAATGATAATAATAATAAAATAATGATAATGATAATGGCAGTAATAATGATAATAATAATAAAAATAGTAATGATAATGATGATAATAATACGTAGGTCTATAATGATAACAATAATGAATATTAGTAATAATAATAATACTAGTAATGATAATGATGACAACTGTAATAATGATGATGATAATAGTAATGATAATAATGATAATAATTATAAAAATAACAATAATGATAATGATTTTTTATAAAAATAACAATAATGATAATAATGATAATAATAATGATGATAATAACAATAATAATAATTGTTATGAGAATAATAATGATAATAATAATAGTGACGATTATGGTAATGATGATGATAATGGTAATGATAATGATAATAATAATAATAATAACAATAATAATGATAAAATAATGGTATGCGAATAATAATGACAATAATAACAATGATGATAATGGTAATGACAATAATAATAATGATGATAATGGTAATGATGATGATAATAGTGATGATGATGATAATATTAATAATAATGAAAATAATAGCAATCATCATAATAATAGTAATGAAAATAATTATGATAATGAAAAAAAATCAAATAATGAAGCGAAAGCCTATCTTTGGCACCATATACGACTTAGGAGATGGACGGTATTTTCTGCTCAGTCTAGCGTGGTCTGCCAAGGAAGCATGGAGATTATCTCAGAATAACGGCCGCCGGTGCTGCAACTGCTTCAATTCCGTCATTCCGTCAGAAGTGTTAAGAATGTTGGAAAAATTAAAGCACTAACACTTTACTCGTGTTATACCCAGATTGATTAGTGTAAAAACTTTAAAAGTGGCCAAGAAGCAAAAACGTTTTGGTCTTCGAAATCACGCATGAGGCGACGGTGAGAAAGAAGAAATGGAATTAATCTTGAGATAGACACTCAAATTCAAAAAATCGGATTTAGGTGAAATACGTTTTGCTGTTTCTATTATCAATCCTGATTTGAATGAATGCAGAAGACAATACGTAATACCTGCGTCAGAAACGTTTTCGCCGCGGCATACGTTTTGACCGCCACGGTATATTTAAGCAGCGGGGGACTTACACTTTCATTCTGCCGTGTGGCTCTGGTGGTCAGACATCTAGCGGAGACTGCATCGTCGCTATCACTTCATATGGCATATCATATACAAAGTGAGGGAGACGTGTAAGTGCGGTGTATTTGAAATATGTTTAGCGGCAAAGAAGCCTCGGGCTACGGCGATGGGTCACTCGACGCGGCGGCGGAGAAGAGGCGGGCGATGGCCTTGAGAGCGCACCAAGCTCGCCAGAAAGCCAAGGCTTACGAGCAACGTCTCCTCCAGGAACTCCAAGCGACGAGCCAAGAAGTAGACAGACTAAGAATAGAAAAAAACGCCACGATGCAGAGGATGAGGATGCTGGAGCAGACAATCCAGCAGTACAAAGGAAACAAGAGTGAATCGTCCGTAGAACGGTGCGGTGAAACAACCAGTGCGGGTCAGTCGATCTCACAAAGTTACGAAGCATATTGCCAAGAAAGTTTAAGTCAGTTTGAAGAAAGTGTATGTGACACTCCGCAAGCACAGCCACTGACCTACGGCTACTGCGACGCGAATTACCCATCTTGTTCTGCGAACCCCTACGCTGTATTGCCCGCCGCGTCAGCCGCCCTGTCTCCCTTCGCTCTCCCTCCGCCCCATCATGATCCTCTGGTTGAAGACGGCGGCCAGAGCTACCCGGCCCACGGCTCACCCTCGCTCTCTAGAGTCGGGGGAACAGCAGTCATCTTCTCCTCAAGAGGACCCTGCAATTGAGGCGAAGAGGCTGAGGGCGCTCAGGGCGTTTAAGAAGAGGCAGCAGGACAAGGAAGTCAACCTCAAACTGGAGCTCCATATCCAGCACACCAGGACGGAGATCCAGACACTCCGGCACGAGATGGAGGAGAGGAAGTTTCGAATAGAAACTCTCGAGAAAGAAATTGCAGACCTCAGCATCAATCAATTCCAAGAAAACGACTAAACTCCCATACATGTATAATAATGTCACCGACAAGCCCTTTGTCTATTTGTCTATATGCCTGTTTGTCTGTCTGTGTCAGTTAGTTTGTGCGTCTGTCAATCCGTCTGACTATCTCTTTCTCTCTCTACCTCCCTTCTCTCTCTCTCTCTCTCTCCCAAGCACATACAAACCCGCACAAACACATATAGCAGGCACGTGTAGTCACGCAGTCACGCGAATATCTATAAACATGCTATATCACCCCATTAAAGTTTATCTACTGCTCTCCAGTCAATTACATTTTGAACATATAAAAAACTTACCAAAGTTCACGCTATGAAAAATGAGCTATATTAAAACAACTTATTTTTTTTCTTTTTTTAGGATTTACCCTCTGGTGATACACAACATTCTTTGGTAAAGTTTGTGGCAGCGTTTAAAATTCAGTGTTCATACATTGTATTGTGCGATGCCCTTGAATGCTCCCATTGCTCTTGTATGCAATCGAGATAATGAACTGTAATGTTTTGATGAATAAAAGTCGATTTATATTAATGACTTCTTTGATAATATATCTGGCAGTTTTTTCATCCATCTACGCCTCTGTATATGTTTGCGCAGCCTCCATGTATGTACATACAAACACACACACATATATATATACGCATATATATATATATATATATATATATATATATATATATATATATATATATATATATATATATATATACATACATACATACATACATACATACATATAATATATATATATATATATATATATATTATATATATATATATAATATATATATATATATATATATATTATAACATATATATGTATATTCATACACACACATATATGTATATGCATATATATATGTATATACATATACATACATACATACATATATATATATATATATATATATATATATATATATATATATATTTACACATTCATATATAGTGAATACATATGTAAATATATCTATTTATCGCTATATCTATTTATCTATCTATCTACCATCCATCTAGCTATATATATATATTTATTATGTATTATATATGCATATATATATAATATATATATATATATATATATATATATATATATATATATATATATTATATATATATATTTATTTATATGTATGTATACACACACACACGAAATAAAAGATCTACTAAAAGGATTAGACAAGACCAAAGAAGAGGGACCAGATGAAATTTCTAACTGGGTTCTTAGGGAATGTGCCGAAGAACTGTGTACTCCTTTATTGTTAATATTTCAAAATTCACTAAGACAAGGTAAACTACCAAAAAAATTCGCAAATGTTACACCCTTATATAAGAGCGGCGACAAACAAAACCCACTAAATTATAGACCAGTTTCATTAACTAGTGTAGTATGGCAAACGCTAGAAAGAATAATTTAGAAAACAATGGGTTGAAATGCTTGAAAAAACACGAAATGATAT
>NW_020870080.1:276409-279895 GCF_003789085.1 Penaeus vannamei | reverse complement strand
GGGAGAGAGAGAGAGAGAGAGAGAGAGGAGAGAGAGAGAGAGAGAGAGAGAGAGAGAGAGAAGAGAGAGAGAGGGAGCGGAGGGAGGGAGGGAGGAGGGGGAGAGAGGGAGAAAGAGAGGGAGGAGGGAGAGCCGGGAGGAGGGAAAAGAGAGGGAGGGAGGGAGAGAGAAAGAGAGAGAGAGAGAGAGAGAGGAGAGAGAGAGAGAGAGAGAGAGAGAGAGAGAGAGAGAGAGAGAGAGAGAGAGGAGGGAGGGATGGAGGGAGGAGAGAGAGAGATAGATAGAAGAGAGAGAGAGGAAATTTGATTTATAAAAGAGTGTACATGCCTTACAAAATGCCAGGGTGAGATAATATAGAATCTATCCAACCTGACCTGTCAATCAGACATTAGTTCTACATGCTAGGAGGGCTGTCATTGTGCTTACATTATTCACCTATCATCTAGTTGGCACAAAAAAAAAACTTTGATATCCCTAATCATATCGAAGACAAGACCAGTGTCTATAATAAAATCAACGCGTGCTCTCTCAATATAGTGCATTTGGTCTCTGGATCTAGTTTTCGAACAGTTTAAGTAATGTGTGTCATGAGAGTCGGGCTCACTCCAGTGGTGATACGAAACTGGCTTTGCTTCCAAGACTGCATCCTGTACATAATGTGTAGTGTACTGATATTCCCTGCGTGGCCTGGTTGGTGTGACCTGCCACCTTCGAAACAGTCCTGTATAGGCTATATATTGTTTGTCCGTATCAGATGTCCCTGTAAGACTTGCATAATGCCAGATATGGTACCGCGTCCATTTTTCTTCAGTTTTTCAGTGGCCCATAAATCTGGCCCTTATAATCTCGAGGACAGATGAAATCATTTAAGAGAAAATGGTAGTTTGGTTCTTCATGGGAAAGCGATAGTTTTGCTAACATCCACCTTGTCACATAAATGTATGATAGGGTTTTCAGATTGGTGACATTTGTATACCCTGCCTTGATATGCTAGAAAGTTGGTGTAGGATATCCCTAGTTACCAGGTTTCTTGGACCGAATGCTGTAAGCGCGCGTGTGTGTTGTGTGTGTTGTGTGAGAGAGAGAGAGAGAGAGAGAGAGAGAGAGAGAGAAGAGAGAGAGAGAGAGAGAGAGAAAACGTAGAGGAAACAGTTACACACAAATAAAAAACAGATTTGCTTTATCATATAGGTTTCTGTGACATCCTTACATCACGTATCTTTTTTCTTCTTATCGCATATCTATTGTTCCCATCTCTGTTTTGATTAATGTCCATATTATATACGAAGATAATGACTTTTCATGTTGAGATATGACACATCACTTATATTGTTTTGTTTTTTATCATCTTGTGCCAACCTTGAAGCAGTTGCAAGCCATGTGCAGGAAATAGATTAATATCACGCACATACACGCACACACATGCATAGATATATATATGAAGTCTCTCTCTCTCTCTCTCTCTCTCTCTCTCTCTCTCTCTCTCTTCTCTCTCTCTCTCTCTCTCTCTCTCTCTCTCTCTCTCTCTCTCTCTCTCTCTCTCTCTCTCTCTCTGTAATATATATATATATATATATATATATATATATATATATATATATATATATATATATATATATGTATGTATGTATGTGTGTATACATATATATATATATATATATATATATATATATATATATATATATATATATATATATGTGTGTGTGTGTACATATTTATTTACACATACATACGCATGTACACACACACACACGCACATATACAGTTATAGCTAGAGACTCAAATACATATACATCTAGTTAAATATAGATATAGATAAAGAGGTAAATAGAGATTAGTGTTAGAGATAAATACAGATATAGATTGGGATAAATAGAGATTATAGATAGAGATAAGATACAGACGTAGAGAGAGAAATGTATATACATATATAGAGAGATAAATAGTTATATATATCCACTTCCTACATAAATAGACCCTATCGATTCCCGCATCCGGCCATCTCATCTCAAAAGTGGAGCGTCAGAATCTCATCCGGTTTGGAGACAGATTTCCAAAAATAGTCCGACGTCAAAGGCAGACGGATTAGAGCGGGCGGAAGTAGGTCGCGAGTGAGGTCAGGTTCACGACTAATTACCGAGCCTACTGTCACCGCGACGCCATGAGCCCCGACACGTCCTAACCTGTGCTGATGGCGGGAAAAAAAGCGCGCGGGGGGGATCTGGATACGTTCTAGCTGGTCGGTGTTTTTTTCCGGTGCGGGGGGGTGTTGGGGGGAGGGGGGTCGATATGGGTAGGTGGGGGTGGATAGGGAGACCTGGTTGTGGGTGGGTGGGGAGATGTGGATGCGTTTTAGATATTCGGGGTTTTTTTTCGGCGTGGAGAAAAGGGGATACGTTTTAAGTGGTTCGTGTGTTTTAGCTGTTTGGTGCGGGGAATTGGGGATACGCTCTAGCTAGTGGGGATGGTCTAGTTAGTCTGTACGGGGGGATACGTTTTCCTGGTCGGTGCGGGTTAGTGGGGATACGTTCTAGTTTTCTGGTGTGAGGAAGTGGGGACACGTTCTAGCTGTCCAGTGTGGGGAAGTGGGGATACGTTCTAGCTATCCGGTGTGGGGAAGTGGGGATACGTTCTAGATTTCCGGCGTGTTGAAGTGGGGATTCCATTTTAACTTTTCGACGTAAAGAAATACACCAAATTTAATACTCCGAGAAAAAAGGATACGCTCTAACGTGTCAATGCGGAAAAAAGGACACGCATTAGTGTCCGAATACCGAGAAAACTGGATACGCTTTAACGTGAGTGCGCGTGAGGGTGTGGCGGAAAAAATATAGAAAATGATGCGCCTTTAAGAATCAAATACACAATTTCGAATTTGTTTAAGATCATGCTAGGAGTACATTTACATTTTTTTTTAAAGATAAGAGTACATTTACTGATATAACGTACAAATTTTGTCTTTCTTAGTTATTTTAATCTTTAAGAGAGGGTTAAAGTCGGCTTCATGTATTTTTTACTGATATTATGATTTAGATTTATGGCGTAATTATACCCATATCATAATATTGTTATCGAATCCAGTTCTCGTATCTATCAAAAAAAGAAGAAAAATAACTGTTTCGTAATGAGATCAGATACGTATATTCTCCTCGTCTCCCATCTCTCTTCTCCTTCATTATAATCTACATATAACGATATATTCAAATACAATATTAAACACAAAAGAACACAGATGGAACATAACATTAAACAACTTCAGTATATCCACGAAAATTCAATGATATAAAACAGTTATGATCTAATTAAAAAACAAACACAAACATCATTAAGCAACTTCAATATATCCACGAAAATTCAATTATATAAAACAGTTATAATCTAATTAAAAAACAAACACAAACATCATTAAGCAACTTCATTATATCCACGAAAATTCATTGATACAAAACAATTACAATCTTCTGATTAATAAAACAAACAAACAAA